>JAGXCT010037158.1:37122-101861 GCA_022495035.1 Philopotamus ludificatus | reverse complement strand
AAATTTGAATGTTAATGAAACTTGTAAGCCTTTATTTATTATTGTTTTAAATACTTATACCTATGTGACCCCCACATGGATTTAATAAAAAATAATATCAAATTTGACCCACTTGGGAAAAAGGTTCGACATCCCTGGTGTAGGGTATGTCGAGTATGTTCTCGTTCCAACACGGCCATAGAAAACACAGAACGCTCTGCAGGGACTGAACATCTCTTTTCTTAATTTAGTTTCGGCCCCTTTTACAATACATGTTTCGATCTTTGTTCTGGCACTTCTAGAAGTAACAACTGGCGTCTTAGTAGGTCAAGTTTTGGCATTGAAGGCGCCGTGCCCAGTGATAAATTGCAAGGTGAAAAGTTTGGGTAGAGCCAGTCCATTTTCATTCGTCGCGACACGTTGGGAAATAATTTATTCCCAATGCGGCTGCTAATCTCCGCTGCCATGGGCCGTTCCCTTAAAAAAAGTTTACCTGGGTCATCACATGCGGGAGCAGGGAGAACTGATAAGCCCACCAAAGCAGCTTTGCCTCTGGAGCCTAGCTAGATAAAGGGCTCTCATCTGCGCTCCAGATCTAGCGGAAGCACGCCCACTAGGACCTGATGGCAAAACGCTGACCAGATAAAAGTCAGTCTTGTTTTCGGCTCTGTCAGTCCAGAAGATTGCTCGGGGTAAGAGGTAGTGATAGTTACAAAAATTGTTTGGTAATAAATTCGTGAGGTTTTGTACCAACTTCGTGAAGTTTGCCCCAATTTGAGTTATTCCGGTAAAGCACCCTAGTCCTTGCTTATCGCTGTCCATTACGTATTTGATATAAGCTAGAATTCCTAGGCAAGTGCTATAAAGCGTAGTTTTATCGGAAGGTAATCTTTACATAATAAACGTAGATAAATCAAAAAATAGTTTCGAGATCCTTTGGGGGAAACTACATCAGAGCTTTCTGAAAAATAGAAAGTTAAAACCAGACTATTCTTAAATGACTCACATAGTTAAACTATTGGTGATTGAAAAGCTAAAAAAAACAAGTTAATTAAAAGCAGTGATTACATAAGTGGGGGTCCGCGTAATTTAAAACAATGTAAGCTTCAACGTTAACCTATTGAGGTATATTGGGTAACCCAAGCTTTAGATTTTTCTCAAATAACTCTTTTAATATAAATCCTACATAAACTTTTTGTATTTGTCTAAAAAAGTCTAAAGAATAAATAATATAAATAACGATTGACCGCAATTGCAAAAAAAATGAAAACAACAATATTCGCTTCTGTTGCCACGGGCGCCATGTTTTTCTCGCTCGCATCCGGTACGATGTGCCAAGTGCGAGTGAAACGTACTAGCGATAAGTGCTGCGTGAGCTCGTTCAGTCTGTGGCGAGATATCGCCGAGAGCGTTGTTATTTACGCATCATATTAATTAGTTAAAAAAAACAAAATATCGATTAAATTATGAAGCATATCATGATTAACTATTTCTATGCTTAGAATAATCCATTTAAATAAAAATGTCAAGATATTGTTGATGAATTCATTAATATTTTGACTGAGTTTAAGCGAGTTTTGATATAAAAATAATTTTTGGTTACAATTGTATCAGTTTCAAAGCTAACTTTTTGTTTAATATATGCATGTTTTTTTTAAATAATTCTCTATATTCGTTTTATTAACTAAATATTTTATTAAGTTCTCAAATTCATAAAGTGTTATTGAAAGTTCGTTCGACTGTGAACACATAATTTCATCGTCTCATTGATTTATCCGAGTTTCCGAAGCCATTTAATAATTACGCTATGCTCCACGGAACTATGCGGATCGAGTGGGTGGGGAGGTGGGGGGAGGACACCAGCCCCGGCACAAAGTGGAAAACTTTCCAACACTTTCAACTTCTTCAAATTGGAAACTAAACGTCGGATTCCATTAGGGAAATAAGCTATCCGCGATGCATGCCCCCGGCCGCGCAAGACAAGCAGACAGACCCATCCGCTGGACCGTGATCTGAACCGAGTCTGAATAAGTGCAGCCATTCAGTTGGTGGGATAATAAACTAGCTGGCCCGAAAGTAATGTTGCCGCCGCCGTCTCCGTCCCTCACAAAGGCCCGGATTATGTGGAGCAACTGTCTCTCGGCGGTCGTTGGAAATTAGAGTGGTGGTTGTAGGGTTATCAAATTGAAAATAATGGGTTATTGCTTCAACTGTAATTGCTGCCGCCGAAACTACTCGTTATCTCGCGGTGAAGTCCCGGTTTTGCATAATACAATTGTTTGTATAATTCAATTTATTTAAAGCAGGCATAGCTTATATGAGAGATCTCTACAATTCTGCATCGATCTTACGGAGCTCTATGGTTTAAGCTACAAAATTTACTAACCAAAAATAAAATTCAGTACTACTACTTTTACTCGGTCTATAGGAGAACGCGGTTGTTAAGCAGTGGTTATGTTCCCCTTGTACTTAGATTAATAGTCAGTCTTAGCTTTACATCATCATCATTTGCCAGCCACAAGGCTCTCAATCGCTAAGGGCATGTGCTTTACCAAACTCTCGAATGGCAGTCGAGGCCAAAGGAACTTGGGTCTCACACGTGACGTGATGGCTCCCCTCGTGTCTATACCGCATGGATTCAATCCGTCTTGGTATGCAGTTTTATGTAACGAGTTTTCCTCTCTTGGCCATTGCTGGCATTTGAGGTACATCTTCTACCCTGTTGGTATCGGATTTTACCCTCCCGACTGTGTCCAGGCAAGTAGACGGTGGTTTATCTCGGTATTCGTTTATTCTCTTCTCTAAGGCGTTATCTGCTTCAAGTCACAAGTAGCGAGCGACAGCACACATACACATACCACAAACCCCCCTATTACGTTATAGGGGGTTAAGGATTTTAAATTTTAATTTTTGATTTCAAGGAAATCAGTAAAACGATCATTTTCATTTTTTTTTAAAATTTTTACGTGTTAACCAGCGCAAATAGCTGACGTAATCTTCTCGCAACTTGCCAGCGCCGAAGATCAACGTGACATTTTATTAATTCATTTTATAAAAAAAAATGAAAATTCTAATTAGCGTTTAAAAAAAATATGTAATAGGGGGGATCGACGTTATAGGAAAAAACCGCCGCAAACGTTATAGGGGGGGAACGTTTTAGGAGTGTACGTTGTAGGGGGGTTTACTGTATGTAAATACATATACACATGCATACGTACATAATATATAAATGGATAAAAAAATGACGACATAATTGCGGTCTTCGGGAGGGAAATTTTGTCATCAAGGTTGAATTGGATTGTAATTAGTTAGAGAGGAAATGGATGGGTTAATGGATTTGAATTTGTGAAGATTATTATTAAAAGGGAATGCATATTTTTTTATTAGTTCAGGAAGAGTGAGGATGTTGAGGTCTGTTCTGATTGCTGCATTTCTTATAAACCAGGGTGCGCTTGTAATAATTCTAAATCTTGTGTTAATTTTTGTCTGTATTTTTTTGAGTAAAGTGGGGGCAGCCGAGCCCCAGATTTGGGATGCATAAAGGACCCAAAAGGAGGTTTAATAACTGCGGTGTAAATTATTAGTTTTTAAGCCTAAGGGACAGGGCATTTTTTTCCCAATAACTGGACGAAGAGTATAACAGTATTATATTTAATTTTTTTAATGATATTTTTGATATGTATTTTCCAAGTTAACTTTGGCTCGAAAGATATGGAGTAGCTTGATTGCTTTTTCTTGTAAAATAGATTGCTTGAGTTTTATCTGGGATGATTTTGATATGCCATTTGTCACTTCACTTTAGAAGAGTATTGATATATGTTTGAGGATTGGAATTTATTGTTTAATGTTTTGACTACGACTGACTATTGCCGTGTTGTCGGCGTATTACGCAAGAAGAGATTTTTTTATGGTACTGAGATATTGCTGGTGTATAATGAGAAGAGCAGTGGAGATAATGTTGTACCTCGTGGGACTCCTGTCCTAATAAGACGGGAAGAAGAGAGTTCTGATTGAAATTTTACACTGAAATATCTATTTATTAAATAGGTTTAAATAAGTTTAATGTATGGGTGTGAGATATATGTTGAAATTAAGTTTGTAAATTAGACTTTCGTGCCAGACCTTGTCAAAGGAACGTGTGATGTCTAAAAAACTAGCGCCGGAGGAGTGATTGAAGATCAATCCTTTTCCGATTCAAATTCTGTAACCCGGAGAATCTGGTGGCAATAAAATTCAGTAAAAAAATCACTGCATATACCAGCATCTGAGCGTGAAAATTAAATTATGGCTTTTTACAAAAAACCTGAATAGATATCCTTCATCAGAGTATAGGATAATTGAATCATGATGAGCATCCGAAATCAAATTTGTACGAGAAAATGTTTTTTCAAGCCTTCTAAACCTTGGAAAACTGCAAAAATTGAGATTTTCGAGGTACTGTGATTTATTAAAACATGTTATGAACGAATAAACGTTATATAATCAATGTAATAAAACACAAATACGAATATTTCGTCTTCAATGAAATTCATTTACAATTCAACGAGCAGGCGACGTAACAAAATGAAATTACATCATATATCTGCACAAAAACACGTGTAAAAAAATAGGCGACTCCACATCGGCATGTCAATAAAATTTCTTCAGAGCTTTGCCCGGCGGAGCATAAAGCTAGACAGTTCAGATCTGCTCTAATCTAAGACGTGTATTATTACATCTATCTTTTATTCAGGTGATTTCATCCGAGAGCCGCGCACATAAATCGAGATTTTTTTTCTTATCGCCATTTTTAATTTGACCCTATAGGGGTCTGGGTGTCTATCCGACGCTTTTCATCGTCCCTCTTGCATGTTCAATTCGGAGTGAAGAATGTCCCGGACCTTAATCATAGGGTCCATTGTGGAGGACGGTCCCTTTGTGGGGTACGTGGCCCGTGTCAAGAGCGAGCCCGCTCGTGTCCTTCTGCACAATTGAGAACCATTTTAGCGGTCTGTTGAAATTTCCAATTGAATCCCTCTTATTTACTATTTGACTATGAAATTAACAAATCGCTGAATTCAATTTACGTGATGCAATTCGTATAACTTTCGGAAAATCCAACGATCTCAATTTTCAAACTAATTATAATCTATTTATTTAATCTGATCGATCGTATGGTAGGTAATATATTTTGTCATTTTTTTAGAAAGTCGATATTCACATTTGTTATATATGTTGTATTTTTTTCTAATATTACGTACACAGCGGATAGTATTAAATTTTGCTGTGGTAACTTTCACCTCACGAATGAGCAACGCGGTCGACCAGAATAAAGGGTGGATAATGAAGAACTGAGTGCCACAGTCGCGTCAGATCCATATCCACGTGAACATGAATTATCGCTGATGTTTGTTGTTGGAAAGCAAACGATATTAACTCTGTACCTGAAATCAGTAAAGTGAAAGGGTTGGATTTTTGGGTTCCACATGAACCGAGTATAAAGCAGGAACAATAATGGTAGGAAGCTAGTATGGTGTATTATTAATTTTTTAATCGAATTGTAACTTGTGATGGAGAATGAAACCGTTATGATAACCGTAAACGTTCAGCATTGCGATCGCATAAGGATGCTGATGGTGAGTGTTTGATGGTCTGGCGCTGATGTGACCCTTCATAATTTCAAGAAATCTGGCTAATCGATCACTCAGATTGATCAACTGATCGATCCTATTCTATTGCACGTCAACGCAGGAGTTGGAGTTGAAAGCTTTCCGTTAAATACCATCTTTACCATACCGGAGCATCGGGCCCCCGATCCTTAGGAGGTCCCCGAAGACTTTACTCATTATTTTAAAGAATTTAGTAATGTTTTACTTTTTTGAGAGCTTCAGTTGCTTTTTTTAAAAACCAAAAAAAATATTAAACTTGAAGAGGTTCCGGTCATTGATTCTTCAGAGATTTATATTCTATTAACATTAGGGTCCAAAATGTTACCATCCGCAACTGGGAATTGGACATATTGAGCCAAAATTCTGTAATTGATATCTCATTTGTTCCAGAATCATTTCGTCAGCTTTAAAAATCTATCGTAACAATCATCAGGAACTTTTTAAACGGATAATATAAATGGGTTGAAAATCAAATCTACCTCCACATCGCTGAGTTCAGAAAATTAGTAGCTTAATTCATATTCCAATGCTTCCAACTGCTGCGAAAATTAATTTCTTAACAATTCTGGGAAATCTAGTTCTCTGCCATTAGCAACAAGAGTTGATAGTTTTTAAACTTGCAACATTGTTTAACCATACTTGTTCAAATTTTCAATATTCCTCATAAAAGCTCTCAAGGCAGCCGTAAATTTTATGTATTTGTATTACTTTCTTGCATCTGAAAATTTAGTCTATTCAACTGCTAAAAAATGTCCTTCAATCCTTTCCTTATTATTTAACTTTAGCTTATCTCTAACCTCAAATACTCGCTCAGTTATCAGTTGTCCTTCGCCTAGAAATTCATTGAACATTTGTTTGGCAAAGAAGTAGATGATAATCTGCATCTATGACAATACATAACTGCTTAAAAAGTCGTGAGTCGTGCTCCTCTTTTCCAAATTTGAATTGTTTTATCCATAACATTGACATTATAACTGGTAGTGTTTTTAAACAGTTTCAAAAAAGCTTGAAAAGCTTTTCTTCCTTCCATATTTGGTGTTTTTTTATTCTGAACAGCACCCACTGAATCGAGGCCACAAATGATTTTCTGATTTAATGAAATCCGAAACTTTTTCTAAAATACAAGTGGCTTTTGTAGTTATTTCAAGAGCAGAACATAAAAAAATTATTCTTTAAATGGATAAAACACGAGACTACATCAGTCGACTTGATCACCTGCACAACCTAATCCTTAATCCAATTGCCATGTCACTGATCCTCAACAGTGAAACTGTTGCAAGTTTCTTCTCTGATTCATTTCTCAAAAAAATCTGAGAATTTTCTCTTTTGGTATAAGATATCAAAGAATGATTACAAGCATAGTCTGATCCTTCATTATTAGCTATGTGGTTCATTAATCGATTAATGAGATAAAGTTCTGCTTCAGAGTAGGTTCATCTGTAGGTGCAAAATAAAATTCTAAAAAGCCCCTCTGGTTTTAGTCCCTTTGGGATAACTCCTCTCAAAATGCGGAGGAGTTTGTCTGAAGTTGATTTGATGTTTGGTCTTGAACTGATAATTTTTATAATTTTAACATAAAAAATACACCAAAATAAATTTTTCTTTATACTAAATCCTTTTAATAAGAAAAGCGTTTCAGCGTAAAAATCAATACTTATAATATCTTATTAATGTTGGTAAAGCATTGTTCTTTTATATTTTTTTCTAAAGTAACAGGGGGAATGTCTGATGGATACGGAGGCTGAGGTTCATTGTGATGTTATTTTACATTGAAAAATTCTTTCCATTTTTGACCCAAAACACGTGTTGACAGTGTTGGATGTTGGCAGATTGTATCATCACATAAATTCAAGTTATGTAGCCCGCTAATTCAAAAAATCTTAATACTTTTTGATCAAACCTTACATCAACATACTGTAATTAATTCGTGTCATAAAAATATATAATAGTTCCATTATAACCGCGATGTAATAGTGCCGTGCTATACGAAGGCAGTATAAAAAGTTACTATCTCAAATCCAAGTGTCTCATAAATATTTTATAGGTCTTTCCATTACAACTTTGGATTTCAAATATTAGAATTATACGTAAAAAGCGCCGTATTACATTTCACTATCTACCGTGAACCGGTTTTTACGACTGCTGATTTTTCTATCGCCTAAATAAACCCCCGGATTAGCTCATATAAAACTTGGACAGCCGATACTGTTATCATCGGCGGCCATTCGATGGTAATTTGGCCGAAATACTGACGCAACGCCAATATCCCGGTTTCAAATTAACGAGCCCGAAACATATTCGCCGAGATGGCGGGATTCAATCATCCCCGCCATTCAATCCCTATCCCCCATCCACGTCGATAACACAATTAATCGGGCTATTGGATTCTTATCAGCCCACTTGTCTATCGAAACAAATTTTGGACCGGAATCGAATTAGGCGGGTCGGGAACTCTCTATCGAAGGCTCGTCGGCCTTTTTAAATTGACCGCCCGTCGGTCAAACTCCGTTTTAATTTCGCGGCGGAGGCACGTGGGGCGTAAATCACCCGGCCCAATAAGACCGGGCCCGTCACACATTTCTTCGCCCTCGGCTCGGTACGTGACCCGGTATAGGGCCGAGGAAAGGCTTTTGCAATTAAGGCCGAAATATCGGCCAAACAAGGCAAAATCAATACCGCTTAATCCGGAACGCGTGAAACATATTTTTTTCACGAGTTTACAGACATGCACGATCTGACCCTTGGGCTGGGGCGTCGAAACTCGTGTAAGTGGCGTCGGGTGTATCTTTTTATTATTTTGTAAATCGTTTTTTCGTAGTGTTCAGATATTTTTAATAAAAATATAAACACAGATAATTATCGCGAAAGAAAATTTTGGAAATCGTTTTTTTTTTAAATTATAAGCTGATTTGAATTAATAAAAGATGACTCAATTTAAACATTGCCACCCTGTTCTTCCTAATAAATGTTATTTTGGCAGTACTAAATGTGTGTTTTATGAAATTTTCATTACATTCTTAGTTGTAGCAGCGAAAATGGTAAATTTAATTGTTTTAAAGTTGTATTAATGCATTTAATATAAATTTATTTATTTCAAAAATTCTACGTTTCAAAATCCTTTAATAATTAATGTCACAAAATTAGCTGCTTAGAAATAAATTGCAATTGTATTTATTATACTATTATTTAAATGGCCTTCTTATACGAGGCGGGTCTTTGCCATCTGGAGGACACTATGCGATCTCCAGCAGAGACACGTCTAACTCAATTCTGAGGCCAGGATTGCGATGGTTGTCCTCCAGGTTAACTAGACTCTTCAATACGGGTTAGGTCGCCAGCCATAACCCGGTATCTTTGATATATAAATCGTATTTGCTTTGAAAATTTTTTTTATAAAATAAAATTCTGTAGTCAATTAAGTTGTGTCTGAAAAAAGCTATAAGATTAAATGTGGATGATTGTGTATCATAAGACTGGATTCAGAACTTAATGAGCACTACGATCAACATTAAAGAAGATCAACAATATTTTTATGCAAGAGAAGGATGTTAAAGGATAGAAAATATGGACGTACCATCGAACTGTTTCAGTTTGAAAAAAAAAACATGAATGATATGGAGTCTAGGACTGTTTTAAAAACATCGTAGATAATCACAATAAATGGATACTTCTCTCCCGAAAAAAAATATGGAGATCAGTGACAATAAAAAGATGCTTTGGTATAGAAACATGTCTTTTATTGTCATCATTCATTTTCCATATAATTTTGTTTCTTTTTAATTATCAGACACTTGAAAAAAGTCTTAATATTTGAATAATGCAACGAAATAAAATTTTGAATTGTGTTCTGAATAGATGCCATCGATGTTTGAAACAGTCAATAATGGCTTAGAAAATGGATCATGTATTGATAAAAAAGTTTAAGTTACTTCCAACAATCGAGTATGATGCAGTGAATATCATATTTTTCGCGCAAAAAATAAAATTACGTCTTCAAGCTCAGATCCTTTTAAGAAAAAGGGCGCCAAAAAACGCGTCCAATTATACTAATTATGTTTCGTCTATTTAAGCAACCAAACTAAATTGCCTATATACCTAATGTCACCTTTTTAATTCAACCCATTGTCCAAGTGATTATTTAATCAATGAACTTGAATAAATTACTGCCCTTCTTAGAAACCCTCTGTATCAAAGATGGCGACTTGATTAAATGCGATAGAAGAAGTAACTCAAACTCGGTATAAAATAAAGTCAGTTGATCTAGGAAAATTAAGACGTAGAACGGTTTTTTTTGGATTTTACCGAGTGATGTGTAAGAATATAGCAAACTTAAAAGATGTTAATCACTTTATTGGCCAGACATATTGGCCCAAAAGTTTTTTTAGCAAACAACTTTTTTTATTTTACTAATCGGATATAAGATCAAACCCTGTAAATGCTTTTTTTACTCATTTTCCTAATAATTAACTATTTAAATAAATTTGCAAAAAAAAATTATGAGAGTAACTCGTAGATTCGACTAAAAGTGCACAGAGTGGAAAAGGTTAAAAACGTCAATAAAGAAAACATTAAGTAATTAGATTACGATTATAATATTATTTACAATTTCAACCAAAAGAGAGAGAGAGAAAGAAAGGGGATGGAAGTAAAGAATGGCGATTAAAAAAATAAGGATTTAAAAGCTCTTGAGAACGTTCGCAATTAAATTAGAAATTGATTAAATATTTTTGTCAACCAAAGTCACAGATTTTATTAATACATATTAACCATGTTAGCATAGACTTATTTAGTATATGTACTTTTATTTTAAATTCAAAATAATGAAATTAAAAATTAGGAGTTCGCATTATCCGTGTTTCAGAGTATTCGTGTGACCTTTTCCCACCATTATTCCGGATAATCGAGAGTGTTCTGTACTTCATCGAAGTATCTAGTATCCATAAATATGTTATAGGATTTGTCCGTCGTATTCTTATTCTCACAAATATATACTCGTAAATAAGGTTTATGTTTGTTTTATGTGAACAAAAAAAAAACAAATCTTTGTATGATATCCTGTTTTTTTTTTTTTTACAAAAAATGGTAGATGATAATATAAAATGGCATTATAAGGTTTTAATAAAAAATGGCCGCTAAATCCCGCGTGTCATCCTCCCAATGTATTCGGGCCGTGGAAGATTAAGGGATGTTATCCGAGAAAAACACGGCCGGATTTATACGCCATTAAGGAGCTGTGATTACGTATCAGGTGGCATCAACAGGTACGTTTTGTTTTTCAGCATTTTCCCACGATGATATTCTTTGTTTTCATTCGCAGATGTAAATGGCGTCGTATTTCGGGAAAACGGGCCGGGAAATTCGGTCGTGACCGGGGTGTACAGTCGGGGTGAGTGGCGATATCACGTTTTTGCTTACGAACATAATAACAATGCACGTGGCCGTGCTTTGTTTCGGGACCGAGTGTAATCAGAAGATAGTCGGAGCGTTGTGTAGGGGTTGATAGAAAATCTATATCGGCGTGGGACGCCAACGGAGGGCTAAACAGTTTTGGAATTTTAACCCTCCCGATGCGAGGAGTAGTGGGCGCTGAATTTGACTCGGGAAATGTCTTTATTGTACCATTATCGTAAAGAAGACGGGAGCTTCTCGGAAAATTGTGAAAGAATTTATTAAATTTTCAGTTCAAACGTCTTTATCGCTTACTTGGTAATGTTTAAACCGAATTGCCGGAACGATAAAGTATTTGCAGATGCCAATGTATTTTGGCGGATGACCCGTTTGTCTATTTCCGTGATTTATTACATCACTCGACATTATCCCCGTACAATTATGCGAGATGAGTTTGCACCGAGTCCCGTCTCTCATTATAGTCCCACGCGTTGTTCTCGTTCTTAACTTTATGCCGGAAAGATGCTCGGGGTGGGGGTATATTCAAAGGAAAACAAGCGAGGTCATTTGAATAACAAAAAAAAGAAAACATATGTCATATTCCGGGACGTGTGTATCCGTTTCCGGGTAGTGGAATCCTTTTGAAGATTTCATCCACGTTTGGACGTGTGCGCGCTGTTGATCTTTGCTGAATGTTTATTTTTGACACGTATGCATTTCTAAGCAATACTGTAAGATCATATTTTTTTTATAAAAAAGATAACCAATTAAAAATGATAGTATTTATTGTCATTTAAATATAAAAAAATATTGTTTATTTTATTGAAATATTCGTAAAATATTTGCATTTATTTGAATTGTAGATTATCAGAAGATATGATATTCTCATCAGTTTGCAATACTTTTCCTTATTAAAAATTGTAAACTTTTCTCGATTAATCTATTTAAATTTCTTCATGAAAATAAAATCCAGCATTGGGCTATACATAATTGAATATATTTCTATTTAAAAAAAATGATAACCTATAAAAGAATTTTATATTTCCAGAATTCCAGAATTCCCCAACCTCACATTCTAAACGTCAACCTTTATCACTACAAACGGATGCAAAATAATCACTATAAATATTTCCAAATTATATCAAAATATTCATCCCGAAAAGGCAGAGTTCTTGAGACCAATAAGCTTGATACCAATTATGTTAAAAGTTTTTGAAAAACTATTTCCTATAAAAATGATAAAACATTTTTAACATTTTGGTGTAGGACTCCATTTATTCTATCATTTGATATCTTAAAAAAGCCTGAATAAGGGCCTCACCTTGGAGACAGGATTGCTGGATCCTTTCTCTCCATGTTAATAACTATGATAAAAACAACCTATTGTAATAGTTTCCAGATTGTGATATTGAATTAATAATAAAAAAAATATACGGAAACGATGCAGTTAGGATTCGCACATGTTTTTGTTTGCAATATATTGTATATTTACTTATTATATTTTTAATTTAAAAATAATGTGATTCAATCAAGAGCTTTATAAAGTATAAGTAAAAAGTTTAATTTATCATATTGTTTATTAATCAGAAATAAATTCGTTTTATTTTATAAATAGCATTTTTTATAAACTCATTATTTATCAGGAATCTGTTCTCTCTCAATAGCAGGCAAGTTTATAGCATTGAACAAAAATAAAACTAGAGTGATAATAAAATTCAAAATCATGTTTTATCATATATTAAAATTAAAATCTATTATATATAGTGTTCTGGGACATATGCGAATGTAAAATTCCAACTTCATCGGTAAAAAAAAGGGGACCAAAAAATAATCAGTTTATTTTAAGATGCGGTTCAATAAACAGCTAAATTAACTTCATCTTTTTTCTTTAACTGTAAATGAATGGTTTCTATATAAAAAATATTTTACCTTTAAGTAGAAAGATGCCAAGGCCATTAATTGATGAGACGCACTTGAGCTTGTATGTTGTTTTTGTTCGATCAAGTGAAGAAGGTTTAGGTGTCATCAGTTGTTTAAAAAAATAAATATGTAAATATAAGGACATTCCTCGAAAAAGACTAGCTCAAAAATTAATCGATTATATCATGAAATCAATGGTTAAAAGCAATGTCACCAAGTCAACTATCGACCAAGATTGGTTGTCCATGGTCTACAGTCCGGGATCATCTACGCCGTCGGGATCATCTACGCCCATAAACAAGAAATTTGAGTCCTGTATAAATTATCTTCAACAGTCGATCAACTCAACCAGTGTCGTACCAACTGTGCATTCCGTTCACCCATTTTTACGACATATTGTAACAATAATCCTATACACTAAAAATAATGGCTTTCTTCTAGGCAAGTACTTGTTCCAAGCTTTCGGCCAGCCCTAACAATAAAGAAAGTCCTTCTTATGGGGAGATTTCTCTGGAGTGATATACGGCTATTGTGTATTGTGAACAACTCGAACGATTGAAACATAAAATTTCAAAGTTCATGTTAAAGAAACGTTTTGGTCAGTGATAACCCTAAAATTTTGCTTCTTTACAACGAGAAGTCGCATGCTGCAAAATTGCTTCATGAAAAAATAAGGGAGCTTGCCTTGGATGATTCACCCCATCTCCCATATTCATTAGATCTCGCACCGTCTGATTACGACCTATTAGGCTAATGGATCATTAGTTACGCTTTTCTTTATTTTTTTTAATCTAGCCGTACCGATGAGGTCTATTGGGGACCCTAAGTTTTTTTAGTTTTTTTAGAATAACTCTTTGAATATGAATCCTACATGCCGCAAACTTTTTTTATTTGTCTAAACAAGTCAAAAAAATAATTATTGGATTTACTATCTGCAATTGAAAATAAATAATATTAAAACAACCAATATTTGCTTCTGTTGCCACGGGCGCGATGTTTTTTTCGCTCGCATCCGGTACGATGTGACAAGTGCCAATGACACGTGCTGCGAAAGCTTATTCTGCGACGAGAGATCACTGAGTGCGCTTGTCATTTACGAGTCATATTGATTAGTTAAAAATCTAAAATATCGACCAAACTATGAAGCATATCATGAATAACTATTTTTAATCTTAAAATAATCCATTTTCATGTCAAGATATTGATGAAAAATTTAACAAATCTTGACTTGAAATGCTTGAGGTCTCTGAGAGACTCCCTTCGGACGATGCGGTTGTTTTCTAGTCGCCGAGACGGATGGGTTAATGGTCGTCAAACACATGGTGATACTGAGACGGAATATATTAGAAGGGGACGGCAACAAAACATTATTTGGAATTTTTAGGGATCGCTGTTCTACGACCACGCCTCGATCCAATCGAATCCAATGTCTAGCTACAAGCCTGAACAAATACATTGAATAATTTTATGCCACACGTGCCATTGGATCGGTTTATTCATCGCCTCGTAATGCAGGCCCTTTTCTCATTCCGAAAACATATATGGCGTTCTATATAAACATATCACATCTCTGTCAAGTAACAGAGCGTGGCAGACGACGTGTATGACACGTCGAGAGTAAATGTCATAAGGGACCGGTGACACGTGTCATGTGCTCTGCACAGCAATATCCGAAGCTATGTTTTTAGAAACCCAATCATGGCGCTGCTAATTGAATTTGGGACGGAAAAAAAATGGCAGAGCATAAAGAAACGGCCGCCATGACCGCTAACGAGGTCATGCGGGTATTTCCTTAATTTTTCCGGCGAGAAAAAAAATTAATAAAGTGAATATACAAATTAATTTCCACGGAGCGTGATATATTGAAAAGACGATGAAAAGAGAAAAAGGGAATTGGGTCCGGGAATAGGATTACTGAACCCACCGGAGAGGAATATATGGCCTCCATTTACTTCTTGTACTTTTTTTTTATTTTATTTCGCCATCATATAAAAATAAACCGGATTACTATTAGGGATTCATTTTCGAATGGCACACATCCGCGCAAAATTTACATGGCTGAATTTTTGGGCGTACGTATGTATGGGAGCCGCTACGTTTCCTCGTAATCGGATTAATTTTTCCTTTTGATGAGAGTTTTTCATTTTTTTTTTCATATACGCTGCTAATCGCATATCAGCCTCCGAGCTGTCGGCTGTGTAGTTTTCGATATAAATAAAAAACATTAATTTTTCATAATGCATTTCTTAATTATATCTTTATCCTTATGTTATATCCTTTGACAAAAGTTATGAGTTATCATTATTTTATCTGGTAATCTTCTGTAAAATTGCTGCCAAAAGTTTTTTTTATTAGTACGTCTTTCATTACTCAGTTTCTCTTGAATTTTGTGTGTTCAATTCAACTAATACAGAATATGCGTCTGTATTTCTATATCTCAAAAGTCTTTAGGAGCTTTAAAAACTCCTTTCTGGACGTCAACTCCTGTACTTTTCACAAAAGAATAGCGAAAACATCAAATTTATTTCCTCAGAAAGTCTAGTAAATATTGTTCTAGTCCGATGTTGTGTATTGGATGGATGCGGGGGGGGGGGGGCTCTCGTCGCTTAGCGCCAAGTCGCGCTGCGATTCGGAGCAGTCTTTTTTGAACCACGTGCTGCTTGTCAATTATTTTATGTAAATATTATTTAGTATTTTATCTCACCTTAATATTTATATTTTAAATTAAATATGAGCGATTTTATTTTAATTTTTAATATTCCGCAGCACCCCCAAATATTTCACCCACGAGCCGCCACTGATTATAATCACAAACGATTGTTACCTACAACACCTGTAACACTTGTTGATATTAATTATTTTTAGATGGTTGAACATTTGTTTTTATTTATTTATTTGGCGACGGGTATAAATATTTGAAAAGGATGCGGAGGAAATGAGTCTTTCATCCTTGACAATGGTTTTATGTAATCATTAGGATCGTGTATATGCGAAAAATGCCACGGGCCGATTTAATCGTTTAAATGTTTACCTTATTCAAATTTATTTTTATCATTCATTTTTACGTATAATAATTTTTATGAAAAGTATTATATTACATTTGCATTACGACGAAATGCAATTATGCACTTTTAGCGGATATATAAAATAGGATACGTAATATCCCAAAATTAATCGTGTCCTGGAATCAAATGATCGGACGTGGTTCCATTAATTTCTCGTTAAGATGATTTTAATTTGGATATGCATCTTTAGATAAGAGGATTATTAAATATTCTGCTAGATGGATTATTTTTTTCTTTTGCTCCAAGTTATTATCATTTTGAATTAGGTCGAATTTTATTTTTTTATTAAAAAACCATGCCATTTTTGTAGGATTCCTGGAATAAATATCTGAATATCAAAATGAAATTTTGCGTATTTTTTTTCATTCAACTAACATTTATTATTCCAAAAAATATATGCATTTTTAATATCAGAAACATTATTTTAAAGATCACATATAATATTACTATTGATTTTTTGTTAGATGCTTATAATTTAAGTTCGTATAAAATAAAATTTTCTACGCTGACTATACGCATGAAATATTTGAATGTATATATTTATCTGAGCCGTTTATTTGATATTTTATTTTAAAATGCGATATTTAAGCTTTGGTATTAGCATTATAATAAGTTTTACAATAAAAGATCTATGGAAAAAAAAATAATTGGACGTTTTATTTTATTTTACGAAATAAAGCGTATCGTTTCGCCGTAAGAGTGGAATAAAACGTAATCTCCGTGTACATAAAGGCCATCACACATTTTCGATTCAATGATATCGCGCTCGTTAAAATGTACTGTGTGCGATTTCAAATATTTTCTTCTTCTCCATACATTCATACCGAAAGGAAAACTGTTTTTTAGAACAATTCGCATGTACACACGGCGTCCTCGTAAGCCCACTGTGCAAACAGATTTGTTCAGGGTAAAAGCCTTGTTCCTTTTAATGGGTCCCCTTTTTCTTTTTTTTTCTTTTATCCCCGGTCTCGCTATTACTGAAAAACTTCTTTTTATATATTTTTTTTCGCCTTTTCAAGAACTCACACCCCGTGTTTTTGGTGGGTCCTTTTTTAGTAGCGCGGATAACTGCAGCCTACAAGCGTTGAAACGTTCAATAAGGTTAGAGATTTGGGCAGATTGATGTAAATGTTTAACACGGTGATAAAGCGATGATCTGATATTTATACAGGACGTCCCATGTTTATTATTTATTTTTAATCATATCGTGTTTCACGTCGAGTGTTAAATTACGACACAACTTTGCTCCAATAATTTGTGGGCCGCTGAATATTTACTTACTTGGGCAAAAGTTGGTAGAGCAACTCTTCGCATTTTCTTTTCTCCTCCAGATAGTCCGAAGTTCGCTCTTCGACCAAAGTCTCTAAATTGTTGGCGTACTGCTCCATTCGAGATAGAAGTTCGTCCAGAAGCGTAGACGATTCAAAGTCCCTGTCGAAAAAAAATGTTGGACATTAATTATAAAATTAATTTAGGATTTCATTGGTAAACAGAAGCCTTCATTTCCTTTTCTGTACATGTGCAATACCGCAAAATTGCAAATTGCATTCGGAAAATGAATTTGCGAAATCACAAATGCGGTCCCCTGTGTGATTTGGTGGTTTACCAAACCGGATTGGATAATCTCGTAATGGTATATTATGTGGATTTATGTTTTAATTGTTTTAGCACATACTTAATTACTCTATGGATTTCTCTAATGCTTAATTGACATCATAGTATATTAACCTGATTTCAGAATCAGATCCATTTTATGACAATTGTATTAAGTAAAGCTGAAAGAAATGTCATTTTAGCATTGTGAATCTCTAATAATAATCCTTCTGCTTTAATATGTATATATCTATTTCTTTAAACATTTTTTGGCTCATAGTAAAAAAATGCAACGGCCAGAGATTCTAGGCATACATTTGTGGTCTTTTATGCTGTTTTATTTTACAAAGGATTGAAATGAAATAAAGCTACCCAGACCAGTATTATTTTTCAAGACATTTTAAATCTTTGGAAGTGGTTAAAGTGAGCAAAAGGACAAAGACAAATCAGGGAGACCTCTTAAAATCTATTAAGACGCTTTAAACTCATTAGTGGAGTGCGATCTGTGTAAAACAACCAGGGAATTTTTCCAAGACCTTGGTTATTCATGATCAACAGCGAAGTATACTTTTTAAGAATATTCTCCAGCGATCTTAGAAAAAAAGAATGGTTTTTGGGAATGAAAAATGGCTCCACTACACCAATCCGCAGATAAAAAAAATAGTTTTATGGATCCTGATATCTGTGTCTACGCCTGGGCTTGACTGAAAAAGGTTCTCATTTGTATTTATTTGTTAGAAAGTTTTTGGAAATAATTTACTATGAATTATTGAGACTTGGTCAGACAGTTACAATAGAAATGTATTATGTCTAATTAGTAAGATTAAATAAGGTGCTGCTTAAAAAACGATATGTTTTAGTAAACAAAGATAAATTCTCTAGCATTATAATGCAAGACCACACGCAGCAAGGATTACGCAGGATAAAATAGGATAACTAGATTAAAAGTCACTTGATGATGCACCTTCGGACAATTACCTTTTTAATTCGATCAATTAATTATATTTGCTTCGAGATAAAAAACATGAAAAATATCAATTGGAATCGTATTTAATAAATAACGGCCAGATTTTTTCGAAGATATATTAAAAATCTGTATTTTGTAGATCTTAGAAAGCATCAAAACATATTTAATAGAATCACATTCTATAGTTTTTAATTAAATCAACCCTTTTGAATCTCCGTTCTACTCTTATTCATTTTATTTTACAAATATATAAAAAAAGAATTTATATATTCAAGTCAAAAGACATTTTTTTATTAAATAAATATATGAAATGTAGTTCAATTTTTTTGCTAAAAAATATTTTGGGCCAATACTTCTGGCCCGCAGCGTGGAAAGTTTAATACTATCTTTTTATTAAATATAAGAAAGTGACTACTGTTTAGAGATGATGATTTCATTACGAGTTATATTGATAGTACTTTTAAAGTTAAGATACAAAATTTGGATTATATCTAATAATAATTTAGTTATTTTAATGTATAATTATAGTCATTTTTGAAATAATAGTTATGTTTTAAATAATATAATTATTATAATATTATTCTTTCGGGTTTAAAAATTTGAGTAAGATACATAAAAAAAGTCACCCCCTTTTATATTTATATAAAAAATACCATAATCCTAGATAAATTATTAAAAATAAGTAAAAGGCAAATTAGCAAGATACATAATACGTTCAAATATTTATTTGGGGGTAGCTAATTATTAAAGATTTTTAGTGAACTTATTTCAATTTCTATGTATATTTTATTTTATCCATCTTAATTGCTTTTTTATTCTAAGACATCAATCAACCATTAAAGTACGCACATATCGCTGGAATTCAATCTCTGCTCTTTATTTAAATTTTTAGATATATGATTTTACAGAAAAAAAAATTTGAACTCATATCTTTATAAAGCACAATCGTCACTTTTCATTAAGCTTTTTTTGATTTCATATTTATCATTTTTCTATCATACATAGCTTATCTTATGCTTAATAAATTCTTCATTTACTCTAATCAATTTTTCAGCCCAAATTAAAACAAATAATAATAAAATACCAACGCATTATTTTCCTTTGTATACTATATACATAGCATCTTGTATTTTCAATGGAAAACTGTATTATATATTTATAAATACGTATTCGAATGATGTGTTTGAGTGATTTTCCTGAAACACTATATTTCATATTTTATAAAATCTCATAATTTACAACCGAGCGGCCCCGCTTCCGAAATTCTTGCAGATAAAATAAATAAATCTCAGTATACAAGCTGAACAAAGCCTACTTTGCTTCTAGTGCCAGACAATAAACGCCGGAGAAAATTGCATTCCTCTCCGCATAAATCTTTCATTGTTTTCCACTCGGATTTGCTAAAATCTCGGTAAATGCACAATCGCAAATTTAATATTTTTGTAAAATTTATTACGCGTCGAGTATATTTGTATCTTGGAAACTGGTTGAATTACATATAAAATATACCGGATCCGATTAGACTAACTAAAGGTAATAGGTTCTAAAACACATTAGGAGATTAGAAATAAACGGCGTTGCCATAAATAGTTGGTTAGAGTGCACTGGAAGCAAAAACGAAGGTCCGGCCAAGGAGTTTCATTGTTAGTGGCTAGAGGTCGTAACATATTGAAGTGCTTGTATGTAAGATTAATATAGATTCATCCCCCAGTGTTCGCGGCGAATTGCTCGAGGTTGGGGTAGCGATAATTTTTTTTTTAAATATCTATGAATTTATATTTATTTAATCCAGTATTTCGTCTTTGATGTAAATATTGCTTCGTTTTATTTGTGTTATATTTTCTTCAAAACTAAGTTTTAATAACTGATTAATAAGCTTTTAACTTTACATATAAATTGAGTATTTGTTCTAACGTTTGTACCGAAATATCCGATACGAATAAGAAACAAGCGAGGCGTGTCCGGGCTATCGCGTTTATATAATTTATACCTTGTTTGTCATAATTAATTACTATAAGGAATTACTGGGGCTTTCATCTTAATTATAAATACGACGTTTATTCGGTCGTATATAATACTTAACGACCATGGAAAAATGGCGTGACGCTACATGCTATTTTTTTTATTTGGGAAACGATCGACGCCGAAGCTACACAAGACAAAGTGGTCCAACATTTGTGTAGGCACTTCTTCACGGTTTTTATTTTTTTTAACATCGCAATAACAACCGCAATTTGTTTCAGCACTTGTTTTTTTTCAGAACCTAATTTGTAGTAGGGTGCGTATTTTTCAAATTTTTCATTTGACCTCTGAAACGACGTCCAGATGGATGGTACTGTTGGTAATGATTTTTCTTCTCCTTATTCGCGGCGCTTCGCTGAAGCATCGTACGTTATTGATTATATAGTCAAATCATGAAAAATGAGTTCTTTATTATTAATCAAAAGTATTACGGTGGATTTTATTTCGTATGAATATTATTTCGGTACTAAAACATTCATGGATAATAAAAAAATGCTTAATGGTTGTTGGATCCAATAAAAAAATAATTTGGTCTCCCTTTATATTACGAAATGTATAGGATGACTGGAAAAAATTCAAATTCCTCAGATACTTGATAATACTTTCAAAGGGATATTTAATTTAGAGGATGATTTAATATTTTATATCATAGAATATTGAAAAATATAAGCCAATGTTAAAGCAGTGACAATGAATGATTTTATGTGCTGAAAATTTATGAAAAACGTTTATTAAATTCGTGCAATTAATAGGAACGTGAAAAAAATATTATAACTGTGTCATGGACGATGAAGATGAAAATAAGATCAAATCATCATTTTGAAACGGCAAATTTTACTCAATTATTGAGTATTAGAATTAATTAATAAGAAATTAGATAAGAATCAATTAATTGTATTTTTTTTTAAATAAGATTTATTTTTTAAGAACGAATGTCTAATACATACAGCATTAATAATAATATAGTAATTGTATTAATAATCCTATTATTTTCAATCTGTTTTCAAGTTGAAATAAGCTATTATTTCACTAATATATTCATATTTTACATATTTTTTTTTAATGTAATTAGTTTTTTTCTCATTATATTTTGTTATCAGATATTTTTTATTTATACCTAGGGAGTTCTTTAATTAATTTAAAACTGAGAATATTAAACAAATACATAAAAATATGAATATATATTAGTATACCTAATTATTTATTCGAACTATTACACATAAAATTGTATTTTTTATTTCATGTTTAAATTCATAAAGTGTAAAAATATAATTATTTAATGCCAAAACCTTGTTAAGCTTTGTCTGTCTAATATATAATATTTTATTTTATTATTAAATATATGATGTATAACTTTAACATTGATAAAGGAAATATGATTTTTTTTTGCGTTTTTTTATTATATCAAAGCTTCATTGCTCAAAAAGCTACTTAAGCTATTAATTCAGTTGAATTTTAAGCCGCCAATACGTTTCAAAAATTATTTTATTCTATTTTAACACTGTTGATATTTTTGATATAAGTTTGTTTCAACGATTATGTAGTTTTATTTCGAATTTTCTTAAAAGCTGTTATATCTGTATATTTGAATCCCTATTGGTCGATGTACTTTAATAAAATGTCAAACAGTAGTCAGTGCTTGAAATTATAAATTATATCCGCATCGCTACAATAATATTATTAATACGTTGAAAACCCGGAATACAAGAATTTTATTCCAACTACGCAATATTTTCTTTATCAACATTTTCAAAGCCTTATAATTTTTCTTTTTAATTGTTTTTCTTCATGAACAAAGTGTGTTATTTAATTTATTTATTTTGCACCAATTCTGAGTTACTCATTGTATTGCATTTGATAATGGCGACAACTTCGTTAAAAAAGGGTCAAAGAAGCCTTGTATGGCTCATTAAAAAATGAATCACTTGATTGATGTGTTGAATTAAAGAAAAGACATTAAGTGGTCAAAAGTGGGTGAAAAAAATCTTTTTAAAAAATATCCCACTTCCGGAACGCATTTAGTATTAAACCAATTTATTAAGAAATTTTTTACCATCTATTCTATTATCATCTGAATAATATAAACAAGAATGTTTATTATTTATGTACCTTTATATGAACTTGTTTTTTTTTAGCTTTTACAATCTATGTAGATTTACCATTTTAGATTTTTTAGAATATTTTAGTATGTGAATTTAATTCGTGCACAGATATTCGGAATATGAATAATCCAGATTGATATGTATTAGGTTAATTAAATGAGGGGTAGAATAAAATAATATATATTGCATCGATACAACATTTTCTCATTCGCTAGATTCTTCTTTAGATTTGCCAAATTATGAATGACTCAGAATTAAATTCAGTAAATTTGAATGCCCGAATTTTCCTCGATGCCTTTTAATAATTCTTCTCAAGTGCGTTTTTTTAACAGTACTGATTAGTTCTAAACAAATACTCATCTGTAGCGAAACATACTCAATCAAAAATATTAATTTTTTGGTTTTTTAGTAAAATTTGTGATCAGAAGGAGGGGTATGATTTTTTTTATTTATATTTAAAAAAATACTGTTTAAAATCTATTACTTTATCAGAAGTGGTTGTGTATATTGTGATAAAGTGTTGAGAATAGTGAAAAATAAATAACGTTTAAAATTGACTGACATTTCCAAGTATTGGTGGGGCTTAGTCAATCTGCAGTTACTAAATTATAAAAAAAATTTAAAAGATCCATCTAGGGTAGAGCGCAAAAAAGTAACAGGACCAAAGCAAAAGACAACCGCTCCAGAAGATCGTCATTTAAAAATGTTCTGCTCAACTCACCAGTTTAAAATTATAGTGGATATAAGAAAAGAGTTCATCGGAAGTGGAGAAACCGAAGTCAATGTAAAACGGTACGGAAAAGACTCAGGGATGTTGATTTTATGGCAAGATCACCTGCGAAAAATACACCTTTCATGAAACAGATGCGCTAAAAGACTCTAAAGGGAAATAGTTTACTGGGCCTGAACTAAAGAAGACTAGAGGAAAGTTATCTTCTCGGATGAAAGCAAATTTAACTTGATTGGCTTAAACGCAATTCAGTATGCAAGGAGGAAAACATGAGAAAGGCTAACAGTGAAGCATCCAGCAGGAAAAGTGCTTTCAGGATACTTTTCTTACTATGGAGTTGGAGATTAAGTATTCGTCGATGGAACCGTCATATTTATAAAAAGATCATAGATGAGAACCTTGTTTCATCCATTTCAACACATATCTCTTATAAATGACTGCATTTTTCAGGACGATTCTGCACTACGTCATCGGGCTAAAACGGTATTTTTTTTATTCTTTAACCATTAACTTTAGTTTAGGGAAAAAAAATCTAACATTTCTCTTTTGTATTTTCAATGGTTAATGATTTAATAGAAACACTTGATATTTCAACATTGTAAATGCCAGGTTTCAGTCCTGATTTAAACCCCATCGAAAAATTATGGCACATTATAAAAACAAAGTCAACAAAGAAAAGCCTGTCTATTTAAAATCACTAATAACATCAATAACAAAGGTTTTGTATAAAAAGATAATGCCATAAACAATAACGCACTTGGGGGATTTATCCCGGCTCAGATTCAAGCTGTTTTAAAAATAAAGAGAGACTACAATATAATATTTTTCCTCAAAATATTGTAAAACACATAGTGTGAATAAATGTTTGTTAATTTAATCCTAATCTTCAAATCGTAATTTTTTGGAAAAATTGATAAAATGATGTAATCCAATTGTGCTAGAGTATCTAACACAGCTGCTAAGCTTTGATTTATTTTAAGGATTTACTTGAAAAATTTACCTGAGTACACTTCAATGACTGCTACTTTATATCCTGAATGAATAACAGTTTTCTATTCAAGTTTCTTTATTTAATTTTTGGTTTATATTTTAACATTTTCCACACATGTCGATATACATCTTTTTCATTAAAACAATGTTCTTCACATGTCAACTGATGAATAGCATACAAAACACCAAAGACTACAACACAACGATGTTCATAAATTAGCATGTAAAATACGTAATTTTTGTCTAGACAACCTATTATTTAAAATTTAGCACAATATCGTTATGTAATACATTTTTTTAATATTTTACAATGGATAGGGTATTATTACCTTAGAGACATTTAATTATAACTTTCGTATAAACACGAATCAGAATTGATTAGATATCGAAGCTACGTTCGCAAAGTATACCTGTTGGAATCAAATTTAATTACCAACAACCCAGAGAGAGGTAGACGTATTGATCTCCGAACGAATGGTCCATATGCCTAATTACGTTATTAGAAGTTTTTTCGCAAATGGATTCACCGTGCAGAAATTGATTGGGGCGTTTGTATATTAATACATTCGGCTCTCTAACAGAATTACAGGGCACCGAATGAACTCGAATTGAAATTCCGTCGAGAATTCAATAATAAAAGAAAACGCTTAATGAAATTTTATGAAACAATTTACGACATTACCAACCTATGACAATGTTATTGTATAATATTTTTATTGAGCTTTAAAACAAGCCCAGACACACACTCGCGATTCATGGTATTTCGCATTTCATAAATTTAATGAACGTTTTTGATGAAAATTGTAAATTCAATATAGCCGACTCTCTGAAAGGCTTCGTGTATTCGCATTTTCCACAATCGCATGTCTGTGTGTATGAATATTTTTTTTTGCCATATTAAATGTCCTTTGTAAATATTACGTAATATTACTTTGCATGATAATAACAAAAATATTTTTTCGCAAACGTATTATGGAAATGTTGATATATCATTTAATTTCTTGATATTTCAAAAACAAAAATGATTTTATGGCTTGATTTCAATTTTCTCGACGGGGAATTGAACAATATTTCACGACGAAAACTTTTATTCGACCTTGATTTTCATCGCCACGTGTAAACGTCAAGTATCACGTGCAAATTATTGCGAAACGTTTGTATTTCGCGTTGTATTGTTTTCGATATAATTTATATAATTTGCGAAAAGAAAATGCGAGCCGTTAGAAAAATTGTCACGTGCGGCCGCGAGCTTTTTTCTCATTGTTTTCGCGCTTTTCCGTCGATGTCGACGTTAATGTTTTTGAGTTTGTTCAAATATTTAATAACTATATATGTGTACGGTTCGATTTTCGATTTATTTATTTATGATATTTGGCGATCAAGCCCGTCTCCCACAAATCACATTACAAAGGTCACAATCGTGAATTCGGGATCGTATGTATGGGATGTGTTTGGAGTAGGGTCGGAATATATCGAATCTATACACAGATGCCTTTAAATATTGATCTGTCATAAAATTAAAACTGGATTCTCAAATAATATGTCATTATAATAGTAAATGATAGGGATTCTAGTCACAGCGTGTTTTGAGGATAATTAAATTATATTTATGTTGTCTAGCCTCAAACCTGACGAAGGACTTTTTTAATCAAGGTTTGATTACAAATAAGGCTGCTGAAGCTTATAACGAGATCGATGTTTATGTACTTACAGTAGGCAGGTGTTCAATGTAAAAAATCTCGGTTGAATTTTATCCTCGATTTATTTTTCCGAAGCAAAATCAAGTTATTATGGAAACATTTCTATGGATCCTATTTCAATAATTCTGAAACTTTCATATTTTATAGGGAATTCGATATTAAATATAAATATTTCTGAATCAACAATGATGCAGCATAAAACGCTGACACTAAAGGAAAACTTTTAATATTTCGTATGCATTTTCTGAAAATCGGCTTCGGCATTCTAGAACCGCATAGCGAACGGAATTTTTAAGAATTTTTATTTTGGTTAAATATTAAATTCAACAATATTATTGTATCTATCGATTACTTGAAAATATAAATTTGGGTTTAATTTCCAATATTATTTCATAGTTTTATTATAAAGTTTATATTAAGCTCTTAAATATGCATGAATATATAACAATGTATGAAATTCTCATCTTAAATCTTATTAATATATGTCGATATAAACTTATGTTTTAACTAAAGGGGTAAATATTTTTTTAGCGCGAGTCAAAGTATATCTTCGATTTTAAATATAACAAATATTATATAGAGAAACTATTAAAAAAAATATCTTTAAGCTAAGATTTCGTCGGCGACTTATTATATAATATTGGATTTTAGAATATTTTTTCGTATTCAAATTATTATTTTATAAAACAGTGTCTTAAAAAATGTTTACACAGTTTGAATGATTATAACTTCAGTTTTTATTCATATATATTATTCGTATTTATTTTAATTTTTAATACACTGCTTTATAATGGTGGGCTATTGATTCACAAACTTCAACGAATATTTTACTTGGTCTTGTGGCGTAGTATTGCTTAATTTAGGCTTTTAATTTTTCCAGTCGGTTTTCCAACGTAGAATATATCTTTAAGGTATCCTAACAAGAAAAAGTTCGGTGACGTCAGATCTGGGACTGGCAAAGTATTCTATGGGACCTCTTCGTCCAAGTCATCACCAGTTTGTAAGATACAATCCCAAGACAGAATTTGGATCCCTGAATCAAAAATCGTCATACACATACGATTGTTAGAATTGGTTAAAAATGTCTAGTATAATTTATTTTATCTATTTCAGACATTTATTGTTATTTTTGGGTACTGAAATACATAGTTTTAATGGAGTAAATAAAATTGTAATATGTTAATTCGAGGTAATGGCCACGTAAAATTCCATTTTCAAATAATATCATTTTTTTATTAGCTAGTATCATTTCGAATTTTCGGTTTGCACGTCAACAAGCTTTTTGTTATTGTGTCGTGTAACTGTTCTTTCATTGTCATTAGTTTGATTGAATAGGATTTTGAATGAGATGACCGTTTTAAAGAGATTTCAATAGATGCTGTTCGATCGAGTGGCACTGATTTCTGTAGGATATTTTTTTTCTGCTAATCTTTCAATTATTTTTTAACTGTCTTCCTTAAAAATATTACGTCATTTTTATTATTATCGAATTATTTAGGATTTATCAGATATTTGAGTGTATCGATTGAATCTGTTTGTCTTTATTTACCTATATGTTTTTAAAGAAATTAACATATCTTTGCTCAGTGCAGATTTCAGGTCTGAACGAAACTTGAAACTGCATTTTTAAATTGCGTCAGCTGAGCACAAACTAGAATCGCGTCGAAAAGTGCTTAGACAGTTAATTATAAGGTTTTTAATACTTTTATAATTTCTGCAATTTTCTATACTAATATAAATTGTTATGGCATATTATAAAGACTATTCCTATTTGTTTTACAGGCTAATATAAGTGAAAATTTTATTTTTGAAAGTAATTTTCTTAAGATCATCACAAATTTTCTCACTCTATTTACTCAATTATTGATCGAGTGATTTTCCGATAAGACGATTATTTTCCGATTCACAATTAACTATGGTAAATTTTCCTTCATAGCCATCAGTGAATTGATAGTTTTCTTTTTCAGAGTATGAATCTATGGATTAAGCTGGAATCTTTTTTTAAAGGAAAGAGAAATATTAGTGTTAGAGACTCATTCCTGTTGCATCTTTAGAATCTTTATCAAATCTTTATATGGATGAATAGCGCTTTGGAATCTTTCTGTTATGCCATTTATCCATCGTAGGCAAATAAATAAATATATAATGATTTTGTACACATACCAATCATATGCAGTGAATTCAAGTGTATACATTTTTTGGGACATCCTAAATTTACAGATATTGGATCAAAAATATTTTTTCCATTTATTTGTGACTACTACTTTTTCATCTATAAAAAATATACGCAAATATAATTGACATGAAATTAAGAATGGATCCATTACTTAAAACCATCACGTAATATCCAAAAATAAATCTAATTTTCGTTTTATTTGTATATGAAAATATATTCTAATGAAAAACTGTTGGCGGCAATAAATTTCGCGAGTATTGAGTTTCTAGAAAAAAATATAATTTGTTATTTCTTTTTAATAAATCCAAGGTATAGTTTTATTTACGTATATTGTCGATGCCATTTTGGCTATAGCTTCTTCAGTCCATGGCGTGAAAGTGTGGTAATGGAAAGGCTATGAAAATCGTCGATGGTTTTTTTTACAAAATTTATTTAAATGTCTATATAACTCGAAGCAGGTATTTGAAACCCTGGAGGACACTAGACGATCTCCGCTAATTTATTGTCGGAATTAAATTGTTTTCTTGAAAAAAAGTCGTTCAAATTATGGAGAAAGTGGGGACAAGATTTAGTGAGTATGGTGGATGATGGAGAACTACTAACTGAAAGTGAAAACAAAAATCTCCTTGTCGGGTGACTCACTGAATAAATTGAAACAATATAAACTTTCTACCTGAATCGGAAGTTAGGGGTGACTCAACCTAATAGAAACAAATAATGGTAAAATATTATACCCTCATCCCTCGATTTACGCGGTAGATACGTTCCAAAAGAAAGCGCGTAAATCGAGACTTCGAGTTCATACAAAAACGGAAAATAGGTTCCAGAAAATAAAAATCCGCGTAAATTGAGACTTTAAGCTCATATAAATTAGGGAGATAAGTTCCAGAAAACCGCGTAAAACGAGTACATTGTATACACACATATATCTGAATAAGAAAAGAGAATTTTATTAAGAAATAGATTTAATAGCTCGACATAAATTTAAACATGTTTATAGTTATAAGCATAATTATATAATTGTAATTTTATTATTGCGCATCCTCACTGCTATATTTTAATTCAACCAATTTTTAAATTGCGGGGAATAACAGTTTTCATTTTTTATCTTTAGAAATTGTGGTAAAAATATCTTAGCTGCATTTTCGTCGGCAGAAGCAGCCTCACCCTTAACACGTTGCGGTCCGGAGGACTCGAAAACGCGTCGTGGAAGTACGGGGGACGCGCTGATGCTAAACCAAAATCATTTATATTTCATTGATACGCAGACCACACTTTGGGAAGTTTTGAACTATTATTATTTTACATAGAAATAACCTTTCTGAACACAACAAAAAAAAATATTGACCTAACTTAAATGGTAAGAGTTACATGGATTTAACTGAAGTACTTAACTTTTGCTATTTTTTTCGCGAAATCGCCCGACCCAGCGCAAAACACGGCGCGGAACCCAGCGGATCGGAATGTGTTAATCTTTAGATTGTGTAACGAGTATCTTTTTTTAAATTTTTCTAACCATCCCTTGCTCGCTGTAAAATCATGTTTTTTTCGTCAGATGATATAGACTGATCATTTTCTGTTAGAAACTTATAAATTCTTTTAATTTTTTCTTTAATTGCATTAATATCAATTGGTATTCTTTTTTGTGTGTGATCTTCTATCCATATTATTAAGCCTTTTTCCAATTTTTCCACAATGGGATCTCTAATGTACATTTAGAATTAATAAGGGATCCGGAGGCGACACTTCTTCTAACAGTTATTTCGTTTTTTTTTTAATTGTACGGACAGTAGATTCATTCATTCAAGTGAGGGTAAATAAAATATGTATGATTTTTTTTTAAAATGTAATTTTTTTCTGACCGCGTGAAAGTGAAATCGCGTAAATTGAGGGATGAGTGTAATAACTTTCAATTTTTGTTATTTTATAAATCGCGAATGGTTCCTAAAAAAACGTTTTTGCAAGAAAAACAATAGAGTTCAAATAACATCCTATGTGAAAATAATTTTCCGACACTCGACTGGGAGGTGATGTAGAAAATCTTCCGGAAAAATGACGAAATAACGTATTTTGACAATTATTTTTGTTAAAAACATCGATTACATTAAAAATCTGCCAATCTTGTAATATTTTAGAAATTGTTTTATGAGATTTTTCATTGTTATAATAATAATACTTATTATTGTTGAAATTAATTAATATTTGGTGTGTGTATATAAATTGCAAAGCAGTTCACATAGAGATTATTTCAGCAATGCTTTGACACGCTGTGCATTTAGACGATGTCTCTCACATTACACATAGGAGATATTTGTAAAATCTGTATTGTGTACAGAACTCTCTCTACTGAGCACATACATCCACGAGGCACATCTAGTAAAGCACTCCACCAGATAATTAATATTATAGCGTAGCTTGAATGCTCTCCGCATATTCTCGAAATCAAATTACTGTATTTTACCAACGCACACGCATACTTCCACTGCTCGGGCACATTTGATTGCCTCGCTTTATTATAATTTATATTTATACCAAAATTAAGTTTTGTGGAAGCGAGGAGCAGGACCTAGTGATACCCAACTCCCGAAAGTTTCCAACTTTTCCCCGGGGTGACGTCACTTATCGCCGTCGTAAAATTTAAGCATTTTGCACCGGGCCCAAAATTAATCCGATAAGAATATATTGTTTGTAATTTTGAACGGTATACAACCATTCAAACATTTTAATTGGTCCAAAGTGCGGGAGGTAGTACTAGGAGTTCGGGATTTGTTCGCAGCGTGTGTACACGGGGCCGCCTTTATTTGCTTTACATTTCTGCGGAATTGAAAGTGAAAGATAAATTCATTAATTGAGCAGAATGGCTGGTGCTTACAGTTCGTGTTCCTTGTTTTGTGGATTTAGAACCGCGACATATCGGATTATTGCTCGACAGCATCCCGGCTCGAGTCTTACAAGTTTATTTTTTAGTAATTCCATTTGTTACCGAAGTATATAAACAATACAAAGTAACAAAGTTGAATCGAATAACCGAAAACTTGGATAATTGTATCAGAAATTGTTTGCTAGGACCATTTTAACAATTCCATGGAATGTGACAGTGATTCATTATTCACGAACCTTTGATTTATTTCATTAGCTGAATGGAATTATAAGAAATTAATAGCGAGTTGAACGAGAATCTGCAACAAAAATATATAACGCATGATTAATTATGTTAGTAAACCCATAAAGCTAATTTTGAGAGAAAAATCATCTAAAAAACGATGTCACATTGGATTAAAATATTTTTTGAGTGAATAAAAAATAAATTCAGGAACCATGCATCCTCGTCGAAACTCATGCAATTTTTATCATATTATTTAGCGCAGTATTCCGAGTATTCCGAGTCCCAGAAGTCAAAATAAGTCATATACAGTGAGTATGGAAGCTGAGGAATTATAAGAATATCATTTTTATTTGTACCAAAACACTTGATATCTTCGTTACAGGTAATTATAAAGTATGGCTACTAATGTCAAGATATGTCAAATATTACCAATTAATTATTTACAGCTTTCGAAATATAAAACCATATGTATATGAACGATGCGATTTATTATAATATTATTATAATTAATATATTAACAATAATTTAATATGTCATTATATAATTTAATTAGTTAATTCATACAGTGATTCTAATGCTTAATAAGATAAACACTGGAAGCAATGTCATGTCATGTGCTAATATTATTAATTACAGCCAGTTGATGCATGTATGTATGTATAATCGGATTCTATATGATTATTATAATTAACTGAGTGTCATTGGTAGATAAAGCTTACGATTTGAAAGATCCGAAATTTCGTCAAATATGCGTATGTATCTTTTTATTTATTATAAAAAGCTGGATGGCTTAAAACAATTGTTTAAACGATTTCATATAACCAAATTTCAGAAACATATAAAGTCGAATTTCAGAAACATTTTTCGTACCATGGATTGTAAAAAAAAATGTTTACTAAGACGGATTTTATAGGATTCGGAGATTAAATTTGTTAATTTAAATGTTATTGTATGTTGAATCATGGAAATGGAAACTTTTATAATAATTCCTCACCTTTTCCACTCTGTGAGTTAGACGTATTGGCCCGAAAGACGAAAAAAGCTACGTTTTTTTCCTATTTATTAGAATAGGTTCCTATATATATAACGTATTCCTTGTCTTAATGATTGCCTTAAATCTTATATGTACAGAAACAACCTTCTTTCATATATTCAATAAGTTTTTTATGCCATCGGAATAAAATTTAATAGTTTTGGAAGTAAAATATATTTAGATAGCATTTACACATCTTCCGAAGATTTTTTCCTGCTAAATAATGTTGCATAGATATAGATATCCAGACTATATGGCGGATGAAGAATAGTATTCCATCCAAGATTCTTTATTTTATTTTCAGTCAACTTCTATCTGATTGGTCAGGCGTTGCCGTGTTGAAATAAAATTGATTTTGGATTAAAAAAAACAGGTTTCTTTGACTCTATTGCTGCATTTTAATTTTCTAGCTAGGCGCAGTATTCTTCACTCGTAATTGTTCAACAGTAAGGAAAGACTTCGTGATAAACTATCCCTTTTGTATCCCACCACACACTCAAAAGCACTTTTTTTACTGTTAAATTCTGTCGAGGGGACCGTTTTACCATCTACCTCTTTGAAAGTCATCGTCGTTTACGTTGATGTGTCGTATATAGTCATCAAATAGTGTAAAAACAGAGTTTTTATCTTTTTTTGATTATTTTTTTATTTATCGCCGTGTTTTATAATCGTGCCGATTTTTTTTAGATGTTCTAGCATAATAGATTTTAAGTATCCAAGCTTGAAATCAACCATTTTCGCTACTTTTTGACTTCTAGGATGGTTTTTCAAATTAAAATTGAGACTTTTAAATTGTTTAAATCATTTTTGGCTTTGCCGAACACTTAAATGTTCTATATGTTTAAATTGTTGGTCAGGTAAAAAACTCTTCATCTTAAGACATAAAAAATAACGTTCTCCAGATGTGAACTGATGAATAGAACACAAAACGTAACTGATGGTCAAACATGTTTATGCAAAATGCGCCCTTTTCCACCGGACAATCTAATATCATAATAAATGAATAAACAAATTATTTTAAACATTGCTGTAAATTCTGGGTGTCTACTAAAAGCAATCAAACGCGGATGATGCTTTACCTATTAAAAATAAATGTAGAAAAATTAAATATTCCGCAGATTGCGGAATATTGCATTGCAGAATACAGAATTTGATTGTACAATCGAATAAAATATTTGTTCGATGAAATACGCTGAAATATTATTACGATATGTTAGAATAGTGTAACTATTCAAAGTTCAACAATGCGAGTTCAACATCCCTTGATTAAATTTCATTGCATTGTGTGCAAGGAAACTTTGTGTCAAAGCAAGTTTAAAGTCACTGGAAAATGTAATTTAGCGGCGACAAAAATTGTAAATTATACGAGAAGCTCTACACAGCTAAAACGAGTTTAATTTTTAATTTTATATACTTAATTTTAAAATATACAACGATACACGGCCGATAAAAACATCGAGATAATCTTTAATGACGGGCAATTTAAGTAAACTGTTCACATAAAACAATTTACACAAGTTTCAGACGTAAAATCTATATTATCTTTAAGATCATCGTATTATACGAGTGTGTTAACCTTAGCTTTATTGCATCGCGATGAAAAATTACGAGCGTTGGAAAAGTTTTCATATTTACCAACGAAAAGTATAACACGAAAGATAATAAATTTGCCCTTTTCGTAACTCGACAGAGTTAATTAAAAGTTGATAAAAATTGGATTTCACTGCAAGATATAACGGCGGAGGTATGAGCGGTGGGAGGAGCTTTTGCAGAAACAAAGGTCATAGCCGCCAGGTCGTTGTTCTTGGGGCCAAAATTTCGAATTTTAATTTTTAATTAAAACACCTCCCCGAGGCACTGAAATAGAAATCGCTGCGTTAACAAATATAAACAACATTGTGTATGGTGTCGGATGGGGGTCTAAAATTCGGCTGGGGATGCTCTTAAAATTTGAATCGAGACGCTGAATACACTTAATTTATGCAAAAGCTTAATTTATGTCCCGATTTATCGATGCATATATTAAAATATTCAATGGACTCTAAGGCGGTTATGGAGGAAATTTGATTTTACGAATTTTAATACGCGTTTTTTCGGGTCGATTACTCCGCTGGCCCAGAGGCGACCTTAAACGGGCATAATTAAATATTTCAATCAATTATTTAATTCTCGGATGAAAGCTGAGGGACAGCAATTTCCTGTCTAGTAATTTGCAGGGCCTCAAAAGCGGTTAGCCGGATGAGAAAATTTTACAACGATGAACTGGAGCTGTAAAATGTAAATAGCCAGTCCGAGTCTACCTGAGCTTAAATGCGGCCCTGGAATTACAGCTGAAATGTGCAGCGTTCGCCTCCCCCTCCCTCATCTCACACACCATCCCCAACCCCTCCGCCGCCGTCGCTCGACTAATGTTTCATTACGCGGCCAACACATAAACGCTTCCGTTTTAAGCGAGTTCGCGAACGCGCCATGTTTCACTGTGTGTAATTGTTCCGTTAAACAATTCGTCCTAATGAAGCATCTCACGTTGATGTGCTTACGTCTGATACACGTCTCGAGGATAAAGCATATCAAACGCTACTCAATTTATGTAATACACATACGTATGTGCGTCTTTCCGGTCGTATCCTTTCTTTTTTCCTCGGCCATAATCATGATAAGATTATACCGCAAATGGGGAATCCACTTCTAGCTCGGTCCGCCATATACAAGATAGATGTGGCGATACGTCTAGTGGGTCTCCTTTCGCCGGGCCCTTTGTTTTTTCGGCTGAAGATATGATCTGATCCTTTCGGCCGGATCCTTGGCCTCGTTTCCTCGAAAACGTCAAAAGCAAGCATTTCGCAGAATTATACTTGGCCTCCTCTCGTTGCGGATCAATTCGGTTTGTCCGACACGAGATTAATACATTTACCGTTTAGTTTGCGGATACGAATATATTAAATCAGGATTATAACGTTAACTTTGGCTTCTTTGTTAATATTATAATAATTTAAGCTAATAATAATATATTTTTATAGTTTAAATTAATTTCTTATCATAGTAATAATATTAGTTGGACCAAGGAGAAATTGCCTATTTTTTAAACATTATGTAGCTTGAATATGTTTTTATTGTGAACCCTAAAACGGACGTAGGATATATCATATGTCGTATGTCTCTTTTTTGTTAAAGCTAAATCATGAGTGGTAGGCTTTACCAAAGCTATTAATGAAATTTATGTCAAATTCTAACTATATTATATAAATTTAAGGGATTCGTTTAAATCAAAAACCCCTTAAATGCCGTATATAAATTTCTGGTTAAGTCAGATCTTCATGCAGGAGAAACGCGTGAGTAAATCGAATAAAATAAATCTTGGACGTCGTAATAACCATCCTATGAAAACAAAGAAAAATGTGCGATGATAAAGAATTTAACTGTTTAACCTCGCCCTCTTAGAAACATCTGAATATTAACAATTAAGATCTATAGTGCTCATTTGAAGACCTCTTTATAAGAGGTATAGTGGAAAGTAATGTCATTTAATATTACGTTTAAATTTCATTTAAACGAATAATATTTTTCGTTGTTATGTATGATCTTCCTCCATATAAAAGACCATCGACTTGAAAATATAATAGTCCGAAGGTGCAACAATATGGTGGATATTCTAGAGCTTCTAAATCTAGCTCTTATTTTGTCCTGCGCAATCCTTGCTGCGTGTGGTCTTGGATTATCACATTGGAGAATCATCTTTGATTGTTTTCTAAAACTAATCTTTTTTAACCGCTTCAGTGCCGCTAGGTTCTAAGCTGAGACACATTTAAATACCGTGTGTTTTAAAAAAAGGATTTTTTCGTAATTCCGTCTACATAAATACATAAATTATTATATAAATAGAGCGTTAATACGCAAAGACAGCGGCCACAGGTGGCCTTACGGTAGTGAAGCGGTTAAGCAATATCCTTTTTTCCTACTTTAAAGGCACAATACAACTCTGCTGTAGTTGTTTGATTGTTTTAGTAGTTCATAGTAATTTATTCCCAAAACGATTTGATAAAAGTCATTGTTTTTTCTTCTTAGATTGGCGTAGAAGTTCCACTTCTCATTATCAGTAACATTATTTCTAAGAAACGGATTGGTTTTATATCTAGACGGTAGAAAGTTGTTACTCTTTGTTCTAAGACAAGTAGGGTAAAGTTTATGTGGCATCCAAAACCCTTGTCTATTTATTTCTGTGTATTTTTAAATTATCCTTCGTTGTTGCTCGTGCACAACTGAAGTCTTGTGACAATTCCTTAATATTTCAGGCAGATAGCACCGAAATAGAATCGGAAATAACCACGTCATCCGAAGGGCATCCCAACGCCAAGTCAAGATATTTATGAATACTTTAACAATATTTTTTTTTTTTTTTAAATGGATTATTCTTAGAATAAGAATAGTTGTCCATAATATGATTACGCCACAGACTGAGCTCTTGCTGCACGTGTCAATATCACTTTCACTCGCGCTTGGCACATCGTACCGAATGCGAGCGATCAAAAACATCGCGCCCGGGGCAACAGAAGTGAATATTTTTGTTTTTATTTTTTTCGCAGTCAAGTACAATAAGAGTAAATGATTATTTCAAGAATTCTTTATACTTTTTTAGTCAAATACAAATATTTTGGGACATAAGATTTATATTAAAAAAGTTATTTGAGCAGAAACTTTGGGTCCCTTATAGACCCCATGAGTACGGCTACGTTAAGGAGGTCTCCTTGATTTTGGTTTGTCCTTTTATCCACTTTTAAAACCATCTTTAGCATTCTTGAGGATTTAAGATATCTTCACAATTATTGCAGATGAACTGGATAATCGTATTTTTAATAAAAACAATATAACATACACAAATATGTCTCTTCAATCTCTTGCCTTTACATTTTTTACTATGAGTCAAACCAGAAAAAATATTAGCAGAGCTTTAACTTTACGCGTGACCTAATAATTAGAACTTGCTTAGTTAAATTATTTATTCCTTATTTTGTTATTTATTTTTTTCTTAATAAAAAAGTTAATATTCTTCTTTTCGAGTGGATTGGGATGCAAAGTAATCATATGCAATATTTTTTCACTTTTTTTTTAGTTAAATAATATTGCATATTCCTGTATATTAGATCGAAATTCTTTAAGTTTTGCAATGTTTCATCAATTACATCAAATTCTATGATTCAATTAATATTTTTAAAACTAATAACTCCACTTTTAATTTGCGTTGAATGTGATTATTGCCATAATTGACAGTATTAAGATGACTCATGATCATAAATGACTAAGAATAATATTACCGATACTTTTGCCCGGACAACCGAAAGTAAACGTTATTTATTATTATGTAATTTAAATTAATTATATATATTTTAAAGCTGGGTGGGATGAACAATTTGTTAGATGTAATTGTGGGAATTCTGCTTGATTCTGGTTTACACAGACAATGGAGGTGAAAAATCTTGCATCAGAAACCCTCGTCAGAAAGACTAGGGTTGATTTTCATGCCATGAACTTATTTATTATCATTTCCATACGATACAATTAAAGATGTTCATACTTTTAGAAAATTTATTTATAATAAAACGCCTCAATATATATTGTTAATAGATATTTATTTTTTCTCCGTTAATGATTTTGATTAAGCGGATTTTCATGGATTAAACCGCATTAATCACCATAAATTTAAATAAAAACATTATACCTAATTCAAACGTCGATTACCAGACGCCGAACACAATTCTGGAATATTAGACGTCGAGATAATTTGGCGGAGCAGACTGCCGTAACAATATCTAACCACCGTTTCGCGGTTACGGCGGGAACAAAGCCCTTATCGACGCCCGATCATACTCGAGTCCCGGTTAATTCGAATTTTCGATTACGCAAACACTCGTTTGTCAGCCGGGTATTTATTAATCGAAGACGCGAAACCCATTAAAACGAAAAACCGCACTTTAAGCTCCATTCTCGGGACCAAACAAGCTTTTCCCGAAAACTCCGCCGCCCCCCCGAGTCGGATCCGCTTAATTTTCCAAACATTAAATGGCATTAAACAGCACGAGGAGATAAGGAGCGACGCCGTGACCCCGCCTCGTATCTTATCCCATGTTCCTGTAATCCCGAAATGTTATTATATCGATATTACAGTCGAGAGTTAATAAGCTGTATCGGGATTTGGTAATAAAAGCCAGATTGGATATTATTATGCCATTATTGTCCAAATTGTTCGGCGTCTATTTCGGGGAATTGTATCGGATACACTAGTGATCAGATTAAGTGGCCATAAATGGCCCAGAGGGTATAGACCCACGGCCGCATTGATTAATTATTTTTATTAAAAATTAATTAAGCTGTCTTTCTTCGGATGTGCAAGTGAGTGAATGCCAATTAAAAACTTCCGCTCAGCTCGAGAGGCATAATTGAGCAAGACTGGTGTTTGAATATTCAATGCATGAAAAAATATTAATTATTCCATGTTGACCTTTTTATTATTATAGTTTTATATATTTAAAATTAAATTTTAATGAAATACTAATATTCATTATGTATTCAAAGCAGATTATTAATTGAACAGAAATTAGCATTGTTTAATTATTAAATCATTTTTTTGCTCATATTATCTGTAGTACTTTAAATAATGTATGTATTTAATTTTTTGCCTATAAATTTAATAGATTTATATCTTTTTAGTTGCTTTTTAATCCTAAAATAGATAGTTTTCAAGTTTAATTCATTATAAAAACGTTTTTATTAATTACCCTAGCTGTGCCATATCTATTAGGACCTGAAGTTTTCTCGAATAACTTATTTAATATAAATCCTACATATAAAAAACTCTTTGTAATTATCTAAAGAAGTTTAAAAAATAAATAATCATTGACTATTATTGTCCGCAATTGCGGAAAAAAAACAACAATATTCGCTTCTGTTATCACGTGCGCGATGTTTTTTCTCGCTCGCTTTCGGTACGATGTGCCAAGTGAAACATGCGATTAACACGTGCAGCGAGACATTGTCGAGTGCGCGTGTTATTTGCGCGAAAATATTGATTAGTTTAATAAATAAGATTTTTTTTAATGCTTAGGGTATCTCATAGATCCCCTTCGGACGACGCTATTGTTTTCGAGCCGCCGTGACGGATAGGTTAAAGCAGGGGCGGCTCGAGATTTTAAAAACAGGCGAGGCACAATGAGGTTGAATTGCCCCCCTCCCCTTTTAAAAAAAAATGTACTGTATATATTTTTAGTACAGTGAGGTTGAACCAAGAAAATAATAAGAATTATCAATTTTTTTATTGTGAAATTAAACAAAAATATGTTTTATTCACATATATACATTAAAAATACTATTATTATTAAAAAACATGTATATTTTTCATCAATATATAAAAATATACCATTAACTATACTCTTAATATAAAAATATCTATTTTTCACAAAATCAAATGGAAATCATTTTTATTAATATTTATTTATGATATACTAATTATGGAAACTTTAAAAGATTTTCATTATTTAATTGATGTTGATATTCAAATTCTAGAAACGAATAATGCAAACTATAGTCGAAAAATGTTGACGGTGTTATTTATTTTTCGAATCAAGTAGAAAATATAGACCAATTGGGCTTATACAGATCTGCCCCAAACAGAATTTTAGGCAGCAAATGAAAAGCGATCTTCTGTATACGGTAAACGTAACTTTTCTCTTTACTTCCACTGGCAGACAAACAACAACACTCGTTCGCGTCGGACCAAGAGCTAAACAGAGGCTAGTGATCACGAGTCCAGGGCATATAGAAACCTGACCCAAATAGACTTACGCAGCAAACAAAAAGCGACCTTCTGTATACGGTAAAGCCGAACTTTTCTCTTTACTTCAACTACTTAGTCAAACATCATCACTCGTTCGCGTTAAAGCTAGCAACCAAGTGACCAGAGCGGATACAATAATGCCCAAACTCATATTTCAGCTGATTATTATTTTTTTATTTTAAGAGATGTGTGTGGGGAAATGCCCCGGTTGCCCCTAAAGACGAGCCACCCCTAATGGAAACTATATTTTATAGTATTACGAACAAATTTTATTTACTTATTAATTAATCTTTTTTGAGATTACGTTGACTTCAATATTAAGTTTTGAAGTGAATAGTCCACATGGAGAGTCGTTTTTTGTCAAGCTTTATATATGTAAATTATTTAAAAGCTAAATTTTATGATTACCACTCACCCTTTGAGTCACCAAATTTTATTAAAATATTTTAATAATATTCATTATATTTAGACTGAGGTGTGTTTTCTATTTCCACAATTTTTATAAAATATTTAGAAAACTTCTGGCTCGTATTTCTGATGTATTTGCTTGTCGTGTCATACGAGATATGATGTTTTTTCCCCATCAAAATAACATCAGGTACGTTAAATTTATATACGTAATTCACTTGTGCCTTTTCGTTATTCAATGTACTCCGGCGGAATTGCGGATTTGATTTTTTTTTTCCGAACAGAGAGTGAAGTGTCTCTCCGCTCGTTAATCCATTTTCTTCGGCTAGGGTTCCGCCTTTGTCCCGTATTTGGGCACAAAAGGTTTGTTACCCAGATATCGGATTTGAAAGGAAATGTAAAAATAAAAATAAAGCTAAAACTTTCGTCGAATCTGCCCCGGGGATAAACAGGAAGGGAAACCGAGGTCTCTTTCGCAACTCACTTGTTAATCCGTTTGATGTTGGCCTTGAGGGCGTCGAAATCCGGCCTGTCGGCGTCTTCGGGGCCCAGTGGGGCGCAGCACCTGCTGACGAGGGCGTCCACCGCCGCCGCGGTCCAGGTCGCCGAAGGGGCCGTACAGGCGCTGTTCAGGACAGCGGCCGGCAGATTGATGGCGGAGCTGGCTCCCTGAAGAGTCCCATAGCCTGGCAGCAGGCCCGAGAAGTACCCTTGACCTCGCTCGTCTATAGAATGCCTCGGCGATATGGAGAGTGGAGAGGTTCCGCGGTGTCTCACATCGGGTAAGCCTAAAACGGAATTAAAAAATGAGAGGTCAATTTTAGCGTCGGAATATATTTTGGGTAGGATATTCGATATTCCGCGGTGTTGGCACTGGGTTTCAGATTAAGCAAATCTTTGATCCATTGCCAAATAAAATTTACGGAAGAGAATGTCAGTATTTAAGCAGTATAATTTTTTTTTTAATTAATTTATCATATCATTTGGTTTATCAAAACTGTGGAAAATATCATACCGATTTTTTACCATACTTTTATTTTGCTTTAAAATATTGACAAAATTATATTAACCTGTTATGTATTCATCACTGTTAAATATTACCTTCTCCCATCTTATTGGCAAATTATCGATCTCCTCCTCATAAAATTTGGTGGGTTTGGACTGAAAGAAAGTATCGAGGGCCTGGTTGACTTGCTCTCATGACAAATATGCACTTTTTGATCCTCCATTTTAAGGGTTCAGAATAACACCACTGTAACGTCCACCACTAAATAGTTGTCGAATGACTGACAGGCAGTTTATCTAATGAAAATAAAAATCCCCTTGTCGGGTGACTCACTTCGAGTAAATCCAAACAATAGAGACTGTCTACCTGAATCGGACGTTATTTATGACTCCACCTTATATAATATATAATAATCTAAAGAATTATTATTATTTTCATTATTACTATTATTATTATTATTATTATTATAGATTATTGTCATTATTATTATTATTGTTTATTATTATATGACTGTTGATTATAAATAAAACCATGTATTCTGTATTCATACGACAAATAAAATAAATCTAAAGAAACGCTCCCAAGTAAATTTGAGATTAAAACAAAAGATCGAAATTAATAGACTGTCTGCGAATGTGTTACAAGAATATTACATTAATCATCACTAAGACATTTTGACGAAGGTTGATAAAAACACTTATAAAATATTGAATTAAATGTTTGTTGGAAATCATTATGGCTATATATGGATATTTAATCCTTTTAGAGATGATGAAATTGCCGAAATTTTAAGAATTCTTTTGTAAACGTTTTCCAAGATTTAAATAATCATGATCTTGTGGAAATAATTTAATGAATATGAAATAAACAAAGATATTCTAGTTGGAACGATTAGAAATCCCGAAGTTAATAGCAAAAAGGGGCCGGATTTATTTATTTCTAAGAATATTAACAAAGTAATTGATTTGGCTGGAAGACTATGGTGCTAAATATTATCTTGAAGTTTGTTTTAGGAGGGTAAATGGAGGGAAATTAAATATATTTCCCTGGGCTTAGACTGTATATTTTTCAGACATTCTACGTATAGTTCTGACGCCGTGTCACTTATATCATATATCGTGTCAATTATTAACTGATTTACTTTTTATCACTATATATAAAATAAATAAAATGTAAGTATTTGATCTTAAAAATAAAAAACATTTATAAACCATTATTATAGTCAACAAAATCCTGCATGGAGTTGACTAAAAATCCAGGTATACTTCTTAATAAAAACGTGCACCCGGTAACGGATTTTTCACCACAGAACCAGTACACCCTGGGAAGGAAAACCCTAATCTGTTGAACAATAATTGGTCTAGTCTCTATACTTTCTCTCCTCTTCCTTTTTTTTAGACCTCTCTCTGAAGAGGTCTTTCCCACGATGAAAGGATTGCTATTGCGCGACAGGGTTAATAATCACTTGCGACTTGGTACTGAGACTCGTTTTTGGTAGATGTGCGTATGTATGTGTATATATATTTATATATTTGTATGTATGTGGTCGCTCGCTACTTGTAACTTCTTACTTGTTAGAAGCAGATAACGCCTTAGAGAAGAGAAAAAAACGAATACCTAGACAAACCCCCGCCTACTTGCCTGGACACAGTCGAGAAGGTAAAATCCGAAACCAGTAAGGTAGAAGATGTACGTCCAATGCTAAGAGAGCCTTATGGCTGGCAAATGATGATGCTACTAGCAAAAAATCGAGTCTTTTAAAGTAAGTAAGAGTCCAATGTCAGCCAACTTCTACCAACATGGTAGAAGATGTACGTCCAATGCCAGCAATGGTCAAGAGAGGGAAATTCTTTACAAAAAACCGCATACCAAGACGGCTCGGGTTCCCGCGGTATGGACACGAAAGGGGAGCCCTCACGTCACGTGTGAGACCCAGGTTCCTTTGGCCTCGACTGCCGTTCGAGAGTTTAGTAAGGCTCATTTGTTTAAATTAGATGTACGAAATGATTTCTAAGCTTACTAAAAAAATATTTTTGCTTATATTATATTAAATCCACGTCCAGTAAAAAAAAAAAAAAACAATCTATTCATATTTAATATTTTTTATCCTGCATCAAGTTCAAACACAATTCAATAAATATTCGAAATTTAAATTAAATATTGTATTCATATTATTAACCTGATTTATGTGTTTATGTTGAAATTTAGCTTTAACTCTAACTTTAACTTTAATTTTGTTATTTAAAAATATAGATATGTTATTGACGACTTGATTAGAAAATAATTGTCGTGTATATTATAAATTTATTTAATTAGGATAGATCTTATTTCTAAATATTTAAATGAGCATTTATCTTAAATAAATATCAACACACGTGTGTTAAAGAGCCCATTGATTAATTAATATAAATGTACACGTGCCTTTGGGAGGCTTCTGTTGACACGTTACGCTCAAATTCAAACATCACAACAAAGGTTGTTTACTTCTCGTTTAGCTATTCGATTTTCCGGATTTTTAATCACCCCCGTGATCCTCCACCCCTCTCATCCAATTTGTACGCAATGTAATTAAAATTTGGCCATAATTCTTAATAAATAAACTGCGCAGCATGCTCAAGGAGTTCATTAAAAATGGCCAAATGTCAGGAGAGATAAAACCTGGGACATTAACACGGCACGTGACGCTTTATATTTGCGAAACATTGTACACGCAGAAATCTTTATTGGATCAATAAAGCATTTTATTATCCGGCTTTTGAATGAATGGGGCCCGCAAATAATTGAATCGGGGACCCTCGACATAAAACGATATTCCCCGGCGAGGGAACCCGGATAATGTCACTGTTTAACCCCCCCCCCTCCTGTCTAATTGGACGGATAATTAATTTAATGACCAATTAAAAATTGTCAGAAAAGTGTTAATCAGGAGCGGCTACCGGAGCCCGGTGATTAAATCCGGCTAATGCCGCTAAACGGAGGGTCACTCTGTTCGGATAAAAAAAAAGTTTATTTCATTACTAATTAATTTAATGAAAATATGGCCGGTAATCGTGTTATGAAAATTTGCGAAAATATGCTCGCCATTGTCGATGTTTTATTTTCGTTTCCCACGAAGCTTGTAAAAGCTCTAAGCCGATTATACGCGGAGTCTTTAAAATCTTTTCCTCGGTTTTTTCTTTGCGCGCTAATTACCTGGTAGTAAATCGCTTAAGTCTCGCAAATTAATGAATTTAATGATATGAAAAAAGTAAATTGCTCCTAATAAAAAACAGGAAAGAACAATTACTTTTATTTTGTCGTGATTTCGATATTAAGCCAAAAATAAACGTCGAAATTACTGAATATCCCAATTAATATTTTAAGGTTGTGGCGTAATAAACACGCGATCTTAGACTTTATTTCAATACTTAATACGCGGAATTTACGTTTTATTTAAAAAATCTTTTTTTTTCATAAATTTAAATGATTGCAATTATTACATAAACGTTGAATCTCGCATTCTTATATTTTTATTAGGCACAATTGATTATTGTTTTTTTTTAATTTGACTAAACAACTTAACACATTGCCTACGGGGGTCATGGATTCCGCGACAAAGGCGTTTTTGTGTATGCCCGGGGCGCGTATTTCACACGCTAGCTGACACTACGCGTTTGATCGGCTGTAACTTTTACATACTTGATAATTGTAGCAATACAAAATTTTTTTTGGGACCCTGAAGAGATTTTGGACAAACTGGGTGTATATAAAACCATTTATTCGAAATATTTTATGGCTTTTTTACATTAAAGAGTTTGTCTAGAAATTTCCTTTTTTCAGCAATTGTTTAATGTTTAATATTTACTACAAAATGAACACCATTTAACATTTAAGATTTTATTTATTTATTACATTGTTATAATCTATTGTTTTTTTGTGAGCTAATACTATCAATATTCAAAAGACCATGTTTAAACTATGTTTTACAAAAATTTCAATTCGGTTTGTTTCAAAAGTGTTTGGTGATATCTGCTATAAGATGTAACTTATTTTTATTGCTTTTACTATCCAGTAAATGTTAAAGTTCAAGGAGTTAATTTTTTGAGTCAATATCTTGATTATTAAAAAAGTTATGATTTTTATTATTAAAACGACGTTTCACTAAATTTTTATGAAATCTTTAACCGCGATTCGCTCCGTAGGCAATGTGTTAATATAAATCTATTAAGTCGTAAAGACTTAGTAGTCCCAAAAAATCTATCATACATTTATTTCAATGTTTTAACTATTCTCAGAGCATTTCTTGAAAGGATTTTCTTATTATTAACCAATTGTTGTCCTATTATGTTTTTTTAATAGCAAGTAATATGAAAAAAGTCACATAGAGCCATACCATACACATATTTTATAACCAAGTCCTGCTGAAGAAAATAATAAAAAAGATTTTCTCTAAGAAATGCTTATTTATAAATAATTATTTATTGCAAATAATGCAACAGGATCGACAAACAACAATTTCAAAGCGTATCGTATATTTTGAGATAAATAGTTTTGGAATATTTCAGAGAAATTATTCATTATAATAAATTCCCGTTTTATTGAAATAAATATATCTAAACTGCGGAAATTTATCACTAAACATTTATTTAGTATTTTCTATTCAAGATATTTAAGATGCTAGGAAAGCAGGATTCTTACTTAATATTAAAGCTTGGAAATTGAATTAATCGCAAAAAGTAAAAAAAATATCCAAGAATTTGAGCTTAAAATACTACCAGAGAAGTATCATCTAAAATTAGAACATGATTAATATCTTTTGACAAAATCGAAGCTAAGGAAAAAAATAGGACAGATAATAATTTTATGTTGTTATCTTAATAATTAAATTTTTCATTAATACGAAAAATTGGTTTCAATTCCTCGAAGATCACTAATTTAATATACAGATTTTGGATTCTTTTGCGTATATATATTTATAATAATATATAAAATGAAATATTTGAGATGTTATTCATATCTAAAAATTGATATTTAATAAAACGCTATCCCAAATTGCAATATTATTATAAGCTTGGTTCCATGTCGTAACGTGAAAATAGTAGATTTGGTGCATAGTCCTGTTTTAGCTTATATTTCGAATAAAAATAAATTTATTTATAAAAGCTTCTGTATGCGATGTCAGTTTATATCAAATGTTTTCTATATCCGCCATCTTGTATTATTTTCCTATAGGCCTTGGATTTGGAAAGGCGCCAAATTGTCTCTAATATAAAACTGTAGCGATGCCATGGAAAATAGTAAAAGCTGACTGTGACGCGAATAAAAATAAAAATATGATATATATTTTATTTAATAACAATTAATATGTAAAATTTAGAATTTTGTTTATTTGCATATTAATATTTTGCAGCATAAATATTTATTTTTACTTAGTCCCGTATAAAGCAGGTCTATATACGGAAGGATCTGCGGCATAAATTAAGGAATTAATATAAAGATTCACTTAAGCCGAGGCGACAAGAAGACGCTCCCCGTCTCGCTTCATGAAATATTCAATGAATCGCCGTTTTGTCCCGAAGAAAATCCACCCCCCCCACCCCTTTCCGCCGGCACTCCCTTCGAGTCGTCCTCCCCGCGTTTTTCGCGCGCTTTTCCCCCATTCGACTCACGTGCCGGAAAAACGACCTGACCCCTGACGGCTGTCGGAAAATTTCTCGCAAGACTGGGGACGAGAATTGAATGTGTACCAAGTTTGGTCCTTAAGCGTAATACAGCCTTCGATATTGCGCGGCGTCTTCCGCTTCGACGGCAACGATCACGTCGGTTAGCGTCGGCGCCGATAAATTTAGCCGAGTTTTATTGCACGTGTCGGGGGATGGGGTGAGTTGTGCAGTTGGACTAGTTGGCGGTAATTAATTGTTACCGCTGTTCTGTGCAAAAGTTGCGCTTCACGTCAGCGAGATTTGTTTGAAATTCAAGAGTTCTTTCATGGACGCGAATATATTGCATAACACATATTTATTTTTAATTCAAACAATTTATTACATCACATTTCTATATATTTTACGAAAAAGCTCATCACAATGTACACTTGTCCCGAGGCATTGGTTCTATAAAATAAAAATAGTAACATTGTTTATATATTTTTTGATATTTAGCCAAACAAATCTACAGGTCTCATTGAAATATTAAAGCTCGTTCTAGTTCGGGATGATAAGTGAAAAAATGCTGTTCCATACTCTTAGCAAATTGCAAGCCCTCGTGAATTAAAGCAGCTGTTAGTTCATATATATTTAAGCATATTTTTTTCATTTTAGTGGATCGTGATAATTTAAAACCGTTTAAAAAAATGCTTGAGTATATAAGAATATCATTTTTTTATGAAATAAATCTTTTTTGATTTAAATGAGGACAATTTTCATCTCATTTTTATTTTATTATATTATATTAAGTTTTGTTGATGGGTGAATAAACGAAATTTCCAATTTATAATACATCAGTATTATAAATACTCTTAAAATATTATTATACTAATTTTGAATAATACATAATGAATTATTTTCAAGCAATTAAAATGGAGAGAACAGAAATACCCTTCTCAAGAAATGTGATAATCAACGGATTGAAAACAGATGGAATAATGTCATCTTCAATTATTTCAATAACAATTATATTCAAAATTGATACGGTTTCATAATAGAGATGCTGAGAACAGTTAATGAATAATATTATTTTTCGTTGTTGAATTTATTTATATTAAAATAATTCATAGCTATGATGTATTATTTCTTTTAGTATTGAAACTTGTCCTCTGAGCGTATCTTGATTAATCGCGGTATCCTCTTGGAGATTTATTGAGGAACTAAATGTCGTCTGTTGCAAAGTCCAATAGAATTAAATACCCTGTACAATCAATAACCAGTAGAACTTTACAACGGTCCTAGACAATCTCAACATCCGCAACCACAGCGGCGGATATTACTAATGCGATTTGATTCCAATATCTCCATCTTCCATTGCTTTAACCAAATAAATTATTAGCTTTGATTCGAGTATTCGCAATTATATTTGATCATTTGTAGATATATCGAATTGATTGGCACATAACAACGGTATTGCAGTATGCAATAAACTTCTGGCAATAATCAACGTCTCGAGCCGAAGACGTCTATGACATAACCGACATTTATCCGAGGTCTCACCCCTGACACATGCAAGACTTCCGGTTGGCTACATGGGGGGCTGAGCCCCCAGCTACACGTCTCGCTGTTTAATTAAATCCGTAATTAAATTCTAGCAACATTGGTACGTGGACCGAGCTAACTAACCGACAGCTGGGAGCAGCGTCAATCTGGTCCGCGTCTCGGAATTTTCCGAAGAAAATGGCTCTTGATAAGCGTATCGGTCCAATATTTTCCGCTCCGGGTGAATTCAATTTAATCCAGAGTAATTAGCTGGGTGTGGCTCCCGTCGCGTTTCCGCTCTCGGGAGCCGATTCTTCGAGAATTGAGAGACAACTCTCTAATTGGTATGAAATTTTAACTGGCTTTGTGATAAGGAGCAATATTCGGGCTAGCGCTGAATAATTGCTTACTTTGTTCGAAATAATTTTTAAATTATTAAATGGAAAGGAAAGATGTTTAAGAGCACAATTTAATTTACAGTATTTTTTCTCTACAGTTGATGGCATTATTCAAATAAATTCTCTTAAGATAACGAACGACGCTGATTGCCATAAATTGTGCGATTAAAAAAAACCGTTACATTTGTATAGATTAATCTGAAAATTTATGAACTGTTTACACGCTGAACAAATAGGTATAAAAAATTGGCTGAAATCGCTGATTTTACAGGACATTTATTATATGTGACATTTTACCGAAGCGGTTCAATTGTCTAGAAAAATATTTTTTCTTATGCTAATATTCGTTTTTTATCTTCTAAATAGCATCTCGATAAATATACGCCGCGAAGAGTAATGTTTCTACGAGTTACAAAAAGTTCTGTGCTGAAAAGTTTGTTTGTTTCCTATTGTGAAATATATTGCCCTCATAAAAAAATATCAGAATAAATTTTTTCACATATTGCGAAAAAAATATATCCATTATCTCTAGTGATTTATTCTCTAGAACATTCAACGTGTCTGAATATAGAATGCTTATTTATTCAAATGTATGCGCGTATACGAAATTCTAATCATTTTAACGTTGTTTTGATCGCACCATATCTCAATTACTGTATGCGAAATAATTAAAAAGCCGGAAAATAGCAGCATCCAGTAACTTTGTGTGTATTTTTTTTTATTTAACCAACAAAAATACCGGAAGCAGGTTTTAATGTAAATTAATTTTACAAGCGTACATAATTCAGCGTGATAAATTAAAGCAAAATTTTCTTCAAAGCTCTCATTTATTCTTGTTTTTATTTTTAGATTTTTTTGTTGCCGAGATGAAAAAAAAGAGTAATAAAGCAGTCGGTATCCGAACAAAGAATTTCGTCTGAGAAATATTTATATTCGCGGAGTATTTCAAAAGTGAAAGAAGACCCGAGTGGAAGGAAACAAGAGTGAGAGTTTGCGAAATAAAGAAGAGCGGGACATTGTCCCCCTGTGTCGGATTTGACAAACGGCGTGCAGAAAATAAAATTCGTCAATAAAAATTGTGTCGTAGATGAAAATATTGAGAGATAAAAATATTGAATGAATATACAATTAAGTATTTATTAAAAATTATTTAAAAATGATAATAATATATTTTTAATATGTTTTCCTTCGAGAGTGAATTAAATCCTGGTGGAAAATTATAGCCATACTGATAATTCTGGTTCACATAAGATTAAAGTAACAATTTTAATTAATGCCATAAAATAATTCATGTTCATTCAATTAGTTCGGACTTAAATTAATTAATAAAGACATTTTTCATGAATATTAATTGTTGTTTTCTACCAATTTTCCTCAAACTATCTACTTATTTGCCTTTTAAAGGAAATTATTGAACAATAACATTGTCTGAGTATTTTTTGTAATAAATTGTAATTTTAATATCTTCACATAACAATTAAAAAAATCTATTTACGAGATATTAGTTTTTATATATTTATTAAGATTTTCTAAATACATCATACATACATTATAAATTTTCCATTGAACCATTTCGAGAGCACAAATTGAAGTTTAGCTACTTCAGTCTTTATCTTATCTGTATATTATTAGACTACGTCAAACAAGTAGACAAAACTCTTTTTGATAGTCAATAATAAATTAAAAGTCCAATATGGATATGTAGATACGGCACTCATAAGTATACTAATAATAAAATGACGCATAGCAATAAATATATTAAGAATATCTCCAAGGAATAAGAACAGAGATCATTAAGCCAAAATCTACGTGTTTTAAACATATATTTTTCAGTGCATCATGAAAAGAAATGAATTTAAAGTGCTTAATAAATTTAATTTAAATGTTGAAAGATGTAAAATAGTTTCATTTATCATAATAAATTATTATAAGATTTTTTTGTCATGATAATATATAATTTTTATCTAGAAATGAATCCTATTTGCGGCCTGAAGTAGTTTTAAAATTACTAATGCAGTCCTTTAGCTAAAAAGTTTGCCCAGGTCTGATTTAAAATTATTAGAAACAAACGAGCTTAGATTTAAATAGAATGAGCAGATATGCAAATAATGACTGGCATAAAAATATTTTAAATCCGGAAATGGTAGTACTATATCCATTTTATGTAATGAATCAGGTTATGGATTAATGTGAAAGCTCTGCATTCCTCATAAATTTATTTCTGAAGAAAATGTATCCATATTTTCAATTGTCTTTCAAAATTTAAAAATATAAACCCTTCAATTTTTAATCTTTCCTATTACTAAAATATCACAATCTTTGACTCCCAAAATACATTTTTATCCAATTATCCCTACGCAACGCTAGAATAAAAAAGATTACATCCAATTTAGACACCCACAATTACCTCATCCATTTAAAACACACTTTCTCTCTCTAAGTCTCAATATTTCTTATTTATAAATCCACACAAATAACAATAAAATATAGTTTATTATTATAATATAACATACGATGTGATCTTTTCATGTAAAGAAAAAAGCTCTAGCCTCAAAACCTTTGTTGCGAAGACAAAGAAGATGAAATAAATATATATTTTAAATCAACACAGCTTAACTCAAATATTCCAAAATGCAAACATTGAATATTTTATATAACTTTATTTATTAGTAAAAAAGCTTTAACCGCATAAGATAAGAGTTAAAAAGAGAATTAAATTAGTTTCGTTTTTGTTGATAATTCAGTACGATTTAATTTAATAGAGAAATCGATTTCAGCATGAAAAACCGTATTTTTATAAATCTACTCTAGTTATTTTTTAAAATATGAGCCATAAGCTTAAACCCCTATATAATTCCATAGATTTCATAAATTTTGCCTATCAAAATTAATCCTCAATAATATACTTTTTGAAAAAAATATTAAAAGTAAAAAAAAGAAGAAGAAAGAGATTTAAGATCCTTTCCGGGTCAGACCCTTCTTTTTCGACGTCCCATTTCGATTATCTAAATTATAAAGCTAAAAAAATTATCGTAAATTCTGACTAATCCAACAGTGGCAATTCGGAAAATCCAAGCTTAAACATATCAGATTTTAAATTTTTTAACACAAATAAAGAACGTTAAGCAGAAGACTTGACTCTTGGTGAATTTTTCAAGGTGTGAAAGAGCATTATTTTTCGTTTGTCTAAAATTCAGAGTAGTACTATTGCTGTTGGAATAAAAAACTATGCTATGCAGAGAAACACATTTACTGGGCAATGATATTCTATTCTGGGATCTATGTCGACCGCATGGTTCGATCCATATTGACTCAATGAACAAGAAGAAATAAAAAGTCCCAATATAGTAGACGAAGGAGATACTATTTAAAAATTTAAAAATGAATTTTACGATGCATTGTTTTCAAAATTTACCGAGTTTATAATTTAAATGGAAATTAGCAAAATGGCAATACAGCGGTATCCAGAAATCGTAAAAGACTCAGCGTTGACCGTTTCAGCATTACTGCCAACCCAAATATCCGTAGAGCGGTTATTTTCCGCTCTTAAAATCCTCAATTCTGATTTTAGAACTTCAACGAATACAGATTTAATAGAAGCAATGTTGTTTTTAAGAATAAATTCTAATAAATAATTAATAAAGTTTGATTTTGTTTTATTTTTATGCCCATAACATAAAAATTGGCTATATGCAAAGGTAGGAAAACAACCTCAGTTGTTTAGTTGAAAAAGTTGTGGAATCGGAGTCGTGTTTTTTTTAACGACTCCACATCCCTGCTCTTATCTTAACAATTATCTTAGCACAGTAGAGCAGTGGTCGGCAAACTTATTAGTTAAAGAGCCAAAGATGTACATTACAACGATTAAAAAAAAAATTGAGAGCCAAATCTGTTTATTAATTTAGAAACCTTTATTATATTTTTAGCACTTCGTACTCATTAAAAATGTTAATCTTTGATATTAAAAAATATTAAGTAATTAAGGAATCCATAAATTTAAATCATGACAATGACTGACAAACACTTAATGCGAACAATATCCTTTCATCTCCTTGGAAGGTTAAAGTAAGTCAGGTTTGTATGTTGTTATTCTTAATTTTAGGCACGATTCCTGGTTCTCATCAATAAGAAGATTTTTCAGTTTACTTTTGATAAAGTTCATACTTGAAAACGATTGTGCTCATTCATATGTAAAACCGAAAAGGGAAAGAACAGCAAACGCAAGTTTTTTCAACTGATCATAAGAGTCAAGAATATTATTCTAGGCGTTGAAGATGATCATGTCTTTCTTCTCCAGGTCTTTCAAAGCTGACCACTTGTGTTGTGAACTAAGCTCACATTTGTTCTTCTTCAATTTTTCCAAATCAACACAAAGACGTTCAAATTTAGAGCTCTATATTTCCTGTTTTTTAAATCCAGCAATTTCATATTTCAAAGTTACCTATGTCAATGTCAAAAGGAGAAAATTTTAAATCTTTTATCATAGCATTAAGAGGCTGTTTAACGAATGCTAAGGTCGCTCTGCTGTTTTATATTCCTGAAACCTGCTAAGAAATGCTTCCCTCATATTTAAAATGGTTGTTTTGAAATAAGTGTTTGTCAATAGATACGAAATATTTTCTTAGCCAGCAGGCTCAGAAGAGTGGAAACAATGTTTCCCTTTCAAAATCTTGAACAAAAGGGGATACTTTGTTTTCGAATGAAATGACTTCTTCTAACATCGAAAAAATTGTGTTTCCTTCTCTTGTAGTTTATGATTAAGCCGATTTAGATGAGACGTAACGTCTACCATGAAAAAAAAATTTTGGATTCAATACCCTTCTCAAGAAGAAATGCTTTGATTACTGGTAATAGGGATTCGAAACGTTTTAAAAGTCCGCAATTGACACCCGACCGATATCATCGGCTCCGGAGCCGCACTATACCGACCTCTGCAGTAGAGGATATAAAAATGTCTTTTTTTTCCCGACTTCACGTCAAGCATTTAGGGTTAAAAAAATGAATTTTCCAAAAAAGTAATAATCGAGATATGCTTGCATCACCAATGCTGCGTGACGAATATGGAAAATAGGTTTCCATAATAAAATATAAATATTTATTAAACTTGAAGTATGTCTATCCATTCCGTGTTGATATGTACATACGGTCGTAGAAACGCTGCGTCAAAGTGATGTGCCAAATCCATATTCTGTCTGTAAACACATCTATTCAATTTTGCTATAAAATGTGGCATTAGTTCACTTCACCCCTCATCAATCCATTTATATCCGCAGAATTGTAACGGCATAATAATACCATCTCTGGAATATATTTCAACGTCGACAACGTTGCCTATTCAAATATGTTAAATTCGCTAATTCTTCGCCTGCCGCATTTCCCGACCGCTTACTTTTCGGGATTTTCCTTTACTCCATTCCCCATACTACGGAAATCGTAATATTCAAATAATATTAAATTCGAAATCAGCACGTGGCTCTCCATTATTGGACTTGCTTCATATCCGGTTTTAAGCGGATGTGGTATTAGAAAGCGATCGATCTCGGCGCAAAACGAAAAAGCATTAAAAAAAAAACTCCCGAACAAATATTAATATGAAGAAAAAAAACTTTAATCATGAATACGAAAGAGGAATCCACTTAAAAAAGTATGCGAGGTTCACATATTTTTTTTATATCATATGTCGCAAAATTCATCCCCTCTTCATTTTACTTGTTTCATTTATATATATGTATATATTTTTGAAAAAAATCTGCCCCTACTACTGTCTTTACTTTCCGCATTTATTTATCCTTTGATGTGAATAAAAAAAGCTTTCGGCGTAATTTCGCAGAGATGTGAGTGTAAGCGATTTTCTATGTTTTTCCTACGCACAAAAGGAAAATATATTCCGTTTTAAACAATTTTGATAATATTATTATAACATGTTTTATGTTTTCGGAGCTGGTTTGATTTAAATAAATTTTATTACATGTAAATAATACTGCCGCACAAATTTGCTCGAAATTTAATTTCCCAATTAATTCCTCACCCCCCGATCTCGATTTTCAAAGCACGATGAATTACCAATAATAGCATCCATCTCGAGAAAATGTTAAGGGTTACTTAATATCTGAAACATTTCAGATTGAATGTGTGTGTTTGTGAGACGATGTAACATAATAGCGATATGAGAAAATTATGAACATATCGAAACTGAAGAGTCTTATCGTACCTCTCAATATTGAAGTGCCATTATCAATAAAAATAATATAGAAATTTTGTATCACAATAATGATACTTTTCTTAGAAAATTATTTCAGTAAAAAAATAATATTACATTACTCTTTTATCAATTTAATACAATAGTTCTGAAAAACATAAATACGCTATACGCTCATTTAACGACATGATGAGGTGATAACCGGAGATGAATTAGTTAGGAATGTATTCAATTCTGAATCGGATCATTAAAGTTCAGTTAAATTCCCCAATGACTACGTCGAAGCCTCAACTTTGAAGACAAAAAATAACACGAAGCTCTTCAGCTGGCCAAGAAATTGGACAACAATGTCTTGAAAATTGATTTAAATGTAAAATGTGATATAAAATTGTAAAAAAACATCCGAAAAATTTGTACATACAAGAATTTACAAAAAACTTTTATAAGTTCTTTAAAAAACCACATATAACACAGGTTATTTTGGATAATTATTGAACTAAACTGACTAAATAAATCAACAGTGAAAGGACGCATAATGAATAAGGATAAATATATTATAGAGCTGTAAAGTCATCGTATATTTTTTTAGTTTTAAATTTCTTGTCGTTTTATAAAAAAATGTTACGAAAGAATCGCATGGCGTGTTATAACCACTAAAATTTTATATATGTATTTTATCTCTCTTTAAACTACTGTGGAACTTTTTTAGACGGATTTTCCGGAATGTATTTTCAAGTTTTAAATGAAATCAATTTAGGCGATTTTTTTACATTTTAAAGTCTTTTTTGTATTAGTTTTTTGCATTTTTTTTACGTAGTTTATGTTCTGAGTGTATTTTCACTTTAATAATTATTTTATCAAACTTAAATGGTTTGACTGGTTTGAGAAAATCTTGCTTTTCCGAGTTTCATGATTTAAATCATTATTTTATTGCTCCGATAGAGAGTTTATTGTTTTCTTTGCTAGTCCAGTAATATCTAATCAAAGCTCTGAGTCACGAACAATTAATTTTAAATTTTTCAACAAGATCATAATTTCCCTGCCGTTTAAGGTCTTTAATTAATTGTTTCAGCTGTTTGTGCTAGTTTCACTACATGTTTATTTATTTATTTATATCAGATAGTTTTATTGAAAATTTTTATAAGTTAATAAATACATCAAATAATTTTCCCAGCACTTCTGGTACCGAATTTTCAGTATGGAATTTAGCTTCATAAGTAATACTTTCTTTATTTCCTTAATGTTGGAAGACGTCGTCCTTTCATGTATTTTTTTACATTTTCATAAATAAAAAAAAGTTTTAAGAGGCCATGACCGACGAATACGGAGATCAATTTATTAAATCAGTAATGTTTTTTGCGAAAAAAATATTTTTTTCTCAATAAAAAAAATCGCAGAGCATTATATTTCAACAGTTCTGTCTTTTTTAGGTTGAAAAATGTCGTTATTAAATGTTTTTTTTATCTACAGGGATTGAGGAAGTCGTAGGGGGTTATATCCGGTGAAAGCGGAAGTTAAAGCGTCTAAAAGACGATGATAACCACTGTCAAAATATGTTAGAGACATGTATATAAACATTGCAAAAAACAAACAACATAAAATAATTTTAGGACAAACTTTAAATTTCCAAAAATATTATTAATAATTGGTTAAACATATATTTTTTAGGATTATTAGTTGTATCGATATTTTACTACATTGATTAAGTCGTTTAAAGCTCTTTAAATTTAAAAAAATGTTATATGCTATTGAATTTATTGCATTGTTATATTTCATTCACTCTAATAGCGGTGTTACAGCAATGAACGAATGATCAGCATTTTTCAGACCACAAAGAAATTCGGCGCAACCTTTTTCCAAATATCAACTCACTTAAGGATTTTTGCGAAAATGTAAGCACGTACATAATTCATGGCAAACCTTTGTGGCTCAGACCTGAACTAAAATAGCTTTTATTAAAAAAAAAATCATCATAAAAGCCGCATGATTTAGCTAATTCTCATGCAATTTTGCGCACATAAGAGAGAATCACGCCGGCGAATTTATTGCCTTAATTTGGGATTTCGCAAAGCCGCCCTCGGATATTTTTATATTAAAAACCCATCGTCCATTCAACCCTTTGGTAGTGATCTTTTTTTTCGCTGTATATATTAATTTGTTTCGGAAAAATGTCGGATTTCAGCTTCTTTTGTTCAATTTTTCGGACCATTTCTCTTTGCGGTGTCACGGCTGGCCCGGCTCGCACGTGCGTGTATTTTCCGATCGGGGATGTACCGGCATTGCCATGAACAAAATCGCTATTGAATGCTTTTTTCAGTATTGTATTAAATAAAAATGAATTATCATTGTCGATGAAAAATTTTAAACATCTCGTTTGTCTCCTAACATTTTTGTAATTGATATTAATCATCGTATAATAATTAAAATAATACTAATTGAAGTATAATGGAATAATCAATCACGTGTAATTAAACCGCTCTATAAAGAAATTTGAGCAGATGTATGTATGCATCTGTATATATATATTTATAAATTAGGAAAAACGGAAAGAAGTCATTTTTTCTATCCAAATTTGTCACCGGTTGCCGTTTAGTTAGCACCTCGTATTTGGTATCATTTTGAAGCTCTGTTTTTACTCGTTTATTTTCTTTGCCGTTGAAGAAAAATGCAGAAGCCTGGGATTGAAGAGACACATTTGCGGTATTCTAGCTGTTTTTATTTGATAAGGGATTAAAGCCGAAAGAAGCTACACATACCATCTGCGATATTCATGGAAACGTCTTGAAACTGGGAAGGTACTTTAGATAGTTTAAAAAGTTCAAAAGTGGTGATAGGGCGTTAAAGGACAAACCAAAATAGGATGACCCCTCAAAATCGACGATCACGCTCTAAATTCATTAGTGGAAGCTGATCCGCATAAAACAGTGAAGGAATTGTCACATGACCTTGGCTGTCCAATAACAACCGTGCAAGACCATTTGAAAAGGTTGGAAAAAAAACAGACAAGGAATTTAGGTACCGCACGATCTCTCCCCAACGGCCTTGGAGCAACGCGTAACAATTTGTGCATATTTATTGTCCAGACACGAAACAGATTCATTTCGTAGAAGAATTATTACTGGGAATGAGAAATGGGTCTTTTACAGTAATGCCAGAAGAAAAAAACAATGGTTTTCTCTAAAACAAGTACCAGTGCTGACTCCTCGGCCAACATTATCATTGAAAAAAGTTCTGTTATGTGTTTGGTGGGATATTTGGGGTATAATTCACTATGAATTATTAAAACCTGTTCAGACAGTTACGGGAGAGTTATACTGTGGAGTTACTAAAAAAACGATCGGTTCTGGTTAACAACAACAGGAGAATTTTACAGCATGATAATGCAAGACCTCATGCGGCAAAAATCACCCTGGACAAAATCAGAGAACGAGATCTGTAACTTCTGCCACATCCACCGTATTCACATGATATAGCATCTTCCGACTATCATTTATTTAAATGAATGAAAACTACGTGATAAAAAAATTGCAAATGTTGAACAGGTGAAAAATCACCTGGATTCATATTTTAACAGTAAACCGCCAGAGTTTTACGAAAATGGACTAAAAAGTTGCCTATGTTATGGAGGAAGATCATAGACAATGAGGGAAATTATATAACAGAGTATTATTATGAGTTTTTTTCTGAAATCATTTTTTTCAGTAACAAAAAAATGTTATTTCTTTCCGTTTTATCTAATATATGTATGTGTGAGGTCGTTCGCGACTTGTCACTTGTGACTCGTTATAGGCAGATAGCGCCTAGAGAAGAGGTAAAGCAATACCGAGGCAAACCCCCTCTTTCTTGTATAGACAGTCAGCTGGGTAAAATCGGATACCAACACGGTAGAGAATACACGTCCAATGCCAGCAATGCCTAAGAAAGTGTAACTCTATACAAAAAACCGCATACCAAGACGACTTGGGTCCCCGCGGTATGCAAACGAAAGGGTAGCCCTCAAGTCACGTATGAGTTTATTTGGTTCCTTTGGTCTCGACTGCCATTCGAGAATCTGACAAAGCCCATGCCCTTAGCGAGTGAGAGCCATGTGACTGACAAATGATAACGATGATGATGATGATATAAGACCTTTAGATTATAGATTTTGCTTAATTGTGATGCATCGGGCTAAACATTTTCGTCTCAAATTATTAAAAAATAAAATAATTAAAGTAGCAACAACAAAAAACCATGAACAAATATCTAATAAAATTTTAAATTTACAGTCCCAATTAAATGATTTTGTGTTCTTGATTGAAGTAGTTATTTATATGTTTTCTCTTCCTTTTGGGATTTGGCCCAAATAATCAAGGGTCCCAATTAAACGGAATCTACCGTGTTACTAAAAATCTTCGTGTGTTGACATATAAAAAAACACAAGATTCGTTACTATTATTATCAAAGATTTTATTATAGACTGTAGTAAATGCAGTAAAATAATAGGGTTTAATAAAAGAATCAATTTTAAGAGGTCATATATCGTTTCCCTCCTTTTGTTTTAGTTTAACCTGCAAGATGTAATAAAGACTGGTCTACATTTTTCATACCTAATGGTGGTAGATTCATAATATACTATACTACAATTTTTCTTATATAAATGACATTATAAGATCCATCTTTGTTAGAATTATGAATTTTTAATCTTTATCATTTTATCTAATATTTTATAATCTAATTGTTTGATTATTTATAAGGTTTTTAATAGTTTCATTGAAAAAATATCCAGACGGGTATTATAAACCATTTTAAATCGTACATTATATGAGACTCAATGATGTTTAAGTGCCTACTTATGTATTATAAAATTTTATCTCAATTGATTACGCTTTCTATTCTTACACTGCCATCTTGAATTTACAAAGAACTGTTTTAAAATGTCTATATATAATACATTTTATTATCTTACAAACATATTTATTATTCGTGGTCTAAATTAGCTTAATAAAAAGATATATTGCAAGTTGATGAATTTAATATATGAATAAGCATTTAAATTATAGGAAGTTGATGTCATAAAAGCTTATATTAATTTAGAAATTGAATTGATTAAGATGCAAAAACATATTTAGCTTAATCCAAGGCATAGATTTTCAGCAAAAAACACGTAGTAATATACACCCAGATCATATATCACAGCATTACTATAACACGGTTTCGCTATAATACAGCTGATGAAATGTGTCGTATTCGTGTAAACCTGTTTTAGTAAAAAAAACAATTAGTTAGCAATTAAATAACATTTTTGATTCATTTCAACTTTTAAAATATTTTATATTCGTCAAAAAATTAACGTGGTAGATCTAGATGAGAATTTAAGTGCCCCACAAACTTGGAAAAAAAAATCCTTTCGAAATTGTATAGTTAATGTTTCTGCACCTGTCAAAGAAATAAAACAATACATTTTAAATAATTGCCGGAAAAAGTTGTGGACAGAAGAAGTCAGTGGAAAAAATATAGAAAAAATATTGCAGAGCTGTACTTTTAATCAGGGCTTATAATTTTCGGTTAAGGTTCAATTAGAAAATATTTATGGGTTATTGATTATATCTTAAATAAATAATAAACAGTTAATTTCGGTTTTCGGATTTTGTTTCAGCTTCGATTGATTATATTTTAAGAGTCTAAGTTCTATTGTCTCGGAGAATAAACTTTAAACCAGAGAAGCCACTTAAATACTAACTTGTGTTTTTGGAGCTCCTAAAACCACCATTGAAATTCTGAATAGAGTTCTAAAATATGTTTAAAATATATTAAAGTTAATTTTTGTGTTTCTAATACTAATTCTTTGCTTCCAAATAAATCCTTTTCATCGGACGTATCACCAGTTGATTGCTTTATTTATTTTATTTTTTTTTAAATACTTTTAATAGTTTGAGCTGACACATATTGACACAAACAACTGTCTCTATTTTGGATTGAAATTGGAATGACACGTGTCTCGACGTTTTTGTGGAACATTTTATCCGTTTTATATTAGGTCTAAGCTTTTTGAAAATATTTTTCAAGTCTCTAAAGCTTTTTTTTATTTAATTAGAATACTTTTAGATTTATTTTATCAATGTTTTGTATTGTTTATCGTCGTTTTTTATAAAATAATCAGCATTTAACAGTCAGTCGTGTACGTTTCATAAGTTAATTAACAAAGAGGTTGTGTTAATTACAGCAGAAAGCAACATCTCACCTCTAGTGTATTAAAATTTCAGTACAGTCGAATGCTATTGGCTCTGTGCAAATGTTTGTCGAACGAAACTTTACTCTGCCCAGATACCCATTTGCAGAGTTACGAAACTACTGCTAACTTTGCTGAAAGTCGATGCAGAACTGTAGGGGATGGTTTGGGATATAGAGTTTCATTTGCTCTTTGCTCGAATTGGAGCTCAGCTCTATAATTACACTATTAATAGTACGGGCGATACGGAAAAATGTCGGAATTTTTATGTGCGTTTTTCCAATATCCACGAAAATGGACGTCGGAGGCAGTAAATTGATCGTTAATTATTAATTAGCGCTGCTTAAGAACCGATGTCTCGATATCAGATAAAAACGTTCTGTCCTCCATTAAAGCCACTCGAATTACTTTGTGATGAATGGCCGAAATTGATAATAATTGATGGAATGCGAAAATAAAGGAAATTCTTCGTCGAACTCTCGGATTTTGTACCGAAAAGAAGTTGATAGAACGTCTCGAGAAATATAAATCATCTGAATAATTAATTATGAATCGGTCTTTCGCCATTTATTTTATTGGGAATTTATTCCGGCTCTGTAAATAGTAATAATTTCGGAATGTTTAATTTGTTTATTTAATTCTAATTAAAATATTCTTAATTAAATAACTTATATAATATATGCATGTTGTGTGTTGACTGAAGCAGTTTATTTCTGAAACATTAAAGCTCCGCACGAATAACAGATTTCAGCGAAAATATTTCCACCAAAAATTTCAGTCCTCCACATAAATTACAATGGAATGACATATATACATAAATACAGAGTTTTAATCTCTGTTTTTTATGTTAAAAATATTATTATTTCACAATACACAAGTTAATTATCTGGTTTCGCCATAATTAGTTTCAGATTTCCGTGTGGGATGTTTAAGTATCGATCAATCTTGCACAGTGGTGAGAAAGGTTAATCTCGTCCATTCAAATTGCGTTTCATCTGTCCTGAAATTTAAATCCCACTGTGCCCGGCAATATATTATCGTCTATATATTTCCGTGAGACACGGGTCGACGTTTGAGTCATAAGAAAGGTTCAACACCCCTGGGAAAAGCACACCTGGTGGTCAATTGTCGTCGGTGGTTGTCCAGTTTTAAGTAAAAAAAGTGGATTCAATACCGTTTCCAGCTTTGCTGTTTTGAAGTTTCGGATGTTTGGAAAATTTTCTATATATTCTTCGGAAAATATATGTTTTCATGGTCATTTATCTGAGAGTTTATTGCGGGAGTTTGTACGGTGAGATTGCTAAATAATACAGGGTACGAAAACATCTCGCAGATCAAAGAAAACATTGTACAGAATGATTCTAATATTATATATTATATTATTTAAATATATACTTTTTTAGTCGTTTTTAACATTTTTATTTTAATTAAAGTAATAGATATCATAGAAAATTCTCAGTGTTTATCATTTCTATACAATATTTAAGTAAATTAAACGTAATTAATGATTTATAAATATTATTTTTATTAATCTAATACCTCAATCATCATATTTAATTATTCTATAATGTTTTTTCGCGATGTAAGCCACGCTGGATAAAAATATATACAACTCTTTTTACTAGGATCGTTGGAGCAAAAAGAGCAAAAGTATCTACAACTGTTGATAAAAGTTTTTGTCTTAACAAATCGACTATTAAAAAAATTAAAATTAATCTTGTTTAGTATGCAAAAATCAAGTTATTTTTTGTATCAAATATTTGTTAAAAAAAATCGAAATCTCATGGATAATAAAAAAAACTATGTGTGTGTTAATCTGTGAATTTAGTACAGAAAAAAATACCTATAGATCGAAAAAGTATTAAAGAGGAAAAACGCTTAAAATGTACAAATTAGTTCCTGAATTGTAGCCATCAACAAGTCTTCAGACAACAAAGAAAATGGCTTTCACGTTTTCAATACCATAACGCTTTTATTTTTCGAACAATACGGGGTTTCATTTAATTTAGGAACCAATCATGAGTTTCATCACTATTTTTAACGCTTTTGGTGGAACGTTACTAGCTTGTAAAAAAATAGTTAACAATAATTTATTTTTGGCTAAAGTAAAACTAATATATATATATATTTGATAATTAATTGATTGATCCTTGCGATTGAATTTATTTTTATATTTGCTCTTGCTTTGAATTTTTTCAAGTGTAGGAGTATCGAACTCTAAGCAATGTTAGATTAAAAAAATATGGAAAATTAATAACCATAGAGTTTACTATATTTATTTATATACGTCTAATTGCATTTATTATACCCAAAATGATATTTAAACGATCAAATACATATTCAATTACCAATACACTTTTTATTACACTGTAAAATGTTACAGAGTGCTTTTACTTTTCGGCTCACAACAAATGACAGATAAATAGAGAGTAACTGACGAAAAACTCAAAAAATATTCTTCCTCAATAGCTATAACTTTATAAATCCTTTAAAAATAGTAATCGAGATCCGTTTTCAAATCTGCATATTTCTTAATTTTTTATTAAATAAAAAGTATTGCATTGATCTAAATAAATGGTTATCTGATGGTGTAAGGTTGGGAAAATATGATGGATAAATAATTACATCCATTATTCCATTAATATATTCCGAGAAATTTTGACAGTATTAGGTCACGCATTATCGTATTTAAAATATGTTTTATCTATTGAATATTCTAGTGATTATCCACGAATTGTTCATATAAATAGTTCACAATAGAACTGGGTCGTTATTGTTTGACCTTATTTAATAATTGTATAATGTATTTTATAATTCATTTACAATACCACTATATGATATTTTTGAACAATATGTTCAGTTTCAGTGTTGTCAGTGTTTTTGTTCTTTAGAAAGCCGCTGTTTTTGCTAGATTGGTTCGAGTACATAACCTACTTTTCATTCCCTGTCACGCTATGACAAAGAAATGTTGAATTTTCCTTCGATTTTATTAAATCTTGACACATTCGAACACGTGGAGATTTTTTTCATCACTTAATTGATGCGATATCTACATACTATGTTTATGAATCTTGACAATTATTTTAAAATATTCTTACACTACAGGCTTA
>JAGXCT010037158.1:0-31290 GCA_022495035.1 Philopotamus ludificatus | reverse complement strand
ATAGGTTTAAAACAGAAAATAATTTATTATTTAAGCCAAAAGCTTTTCTTCGAATGTAGCTGATATAGCAGAGCAGATTATTAAGATGCAAATACGTGCAAAATTATTTTCGTCACGTCAATTTAAAATTTAATCGTAAAATGATAAAATAATTAATACTAAATTAGATTGGTTTAAATAATGCAAAATACATAATGCAATTTATATTTTCAATCAACGTCATTAAAAATTCAATTAAAATGCATTCGTAGTTAAAATAGCATTTATAATTGCATTTTGTTTGTTGCGGATTTTCCCCCAACAAATTGAATTTTTCACGGAATTCGTCAGATATTCATAAACTGAAACGATTGTTTGTTCGTTTCAATCAAATTTTCCCAATGGAGCCGTCCGGATGAACTCCTTCGCCTGAAACAATATGAAACGCGTGTGTGCTTACATACACGGGGAGTAGTGCTCGATTTTAGCGAATTGAATTTCGCAACATCCATTGTCAGATTAAATTGTTTTGTGTTTATCCGGAGCAATTTCATTAGGGTACATAATATATCATATTTTGTGTGGCCAAGCATATTTTTTCGATTCCAGGGGCAACGTAACCATTCGTCTTAGTCCCGCTTTCGCTTTCTGAACTTCTGGATTATCCAGAGATTTATTGTTGCGGTGGTTAAGACACGAGGATCTCATCAAGCTGAGATTGCTCTTGAAACAATGTAGTGCCATTATTAATATTTAATACATATCTTATGTGATATACTGTACAGACTTTACACTTAATATTGAAGTTACAGATTTCGTTCTTAATCAAATGTTTTACTCTATATGAAAAATCAAACAAAATTATACACTAAGATACAATTTTTGGAAAGATTTAAAATCTTTATTTAAACCTTTCAATTAATTTGACGAATATCGATATATAAAATCAATTATTTGTTTATATATATTTTTTTAAATGAAAGATNACTGGAATAATTTCTATTCCTACACAGTGGCGGATTTAGCACTCGAGAGGGCCCAAAATTAATTAACATAAATGTTCTGCTTTTTATTATTTAACATTAAAATTAACGGATTTTGGATCTACCTTAGATCAGACTTAAGGTTAAGATAAGTTATGTTAGTTTTATTAAATACTATCCTGCCAGAAGCGTTGGTTAGGTTTTTTTTTAAATTGTATTTTTTAATATTTTTGAAAAAATTACAATAATAAAATTCTTCCTTGACAATATTAGGAAGGATTTTTGTTCTGCTTTGGATTAGCTTAGGTTATGGTAAGTTATATTAGATTAAACAATTAAATTCTTATTATAGGAGTTAGTTAGGTTAGGTTAAAATTAGTAAAGCTTTATATTAAGGATTTATTTCTAGCAAAATTATTATACTTAATTTTTTTAAGGAATTATAACGTTTGTTAAATTATATTTCATTGGCCCGGTTAGTTAAGTTAAATATTTCATAATTAACAACTAATAATATTATTTTATATTTTTGATAAAATCACATTAATAAAATTGCTCTCTGATTTTTGGAAGGATTTTTTATCTCTGGGATAATTATTATTCTTTAATTTAAATAAGAAATAATAACGTTAATTGAATTTATGTTTGGTTGGGGCAGGTTAAGTTAGTTGAGTAAATTATTTTATAATTAACACAGATAAAAATACAGTAATATTTATTTTTCTTTTTAGAAAAATCACATTATTATTATTATAATTATGAAGTCTAAGATTTTTTTGTATTTTTTCATTCCATTAAGTAATCATTAGTAAATATCATGGCTATGTTTATTTTATCTGAATGCAGTTCAAAATTTTGACTATTTACATGCAAAATACTTCTAAGTTTGTAGCAAAATTTATGATCTTCTATAGTAATATTTGTACAGTAAAAGAAACAGGGATTTTCTAATTTATTATCATTTTTTTTCTACTATGTGTTTCGCTTTAGTTAAAACTGTTTATATTAATCATATTTTTTTTTAGAATAAAATCTGATTTTGTATAAAATGACTCTCAGCTTCTTGTCTTACTTTAAAACAAAATAAATATCGAAATAAAAATGGGCGTGAAAAGCAGTTCATTTTATAAAAACGACTTATTTCATAAAAAAAAGATTGCATTATGTAATTAATTTAGGAAACTGTTACCAAAAGTCGTAAAGCTTTCATTGTATGCAAACTAAATTTGCACGAAATATGCATAATATAGCATGAAATTCGCACAAAAAGAGGCTTGATATTATATAATATACATTGTGGTATTAAATCGGTTTTAATCCCGCTAATGTGGTGGTATCGGAATATGCAATGAAAACGTTTTATGTACTTGTTTACGACTTTCACCGTCACTTTTCAATACGTAGACGATTTATCACCGAGCTAAATTTAATATTTAATAATAAAAAAAAAACGAACAGGTCTGAAAGGTTCGCTGATGGATTTTCAGTGTTGCTCTGAATAATATCAAACAAAATTAATACGATTTTAAATATTAACCGGCATTTAAGTCATTGAAAAACTTGCCACTGATAATAATATATTCAAAGCTCTAATAACCCGAGCACCGCGCAGGGAACACACATAAACCGTTGTATTGTGGGGGTCCTTAAATTTGCATTTGGACCCCATGAATCATGCACGCCCCGGGCACGGCGACGCAGCAAACATCCTCGAAGGAAACGCGTCTAGACGAAAGGGTTCAATGTATACGTGTCACAGGATTTTGATCCCAGTGCGCGTCCTTGATACGGTCCACTGTCGGTTCGGCGCCGGACGTCGTTTTTGGCAGAGTCGTAAGTTCAAAGCACTCGGCAGATTGGCCCCGGGCCAATTTTTTTTTTCGGGCGTTCTGGACTGGGTAGTTTCGGCCTTAATTTAGTTATGGAAGGAAACGTTTATACGGATAGAAATGAAAACAGATGCGAGTGTGATAATACTTTAAAGACATTACCATAAATTTTGAGCGTCTTAATTTTTTTTACGTCATTATCTAAGTAAAGAGTAAACAACAACAATGTATTTATAGAATTTACAGTAATTGTACTTATTTTTTTATTAAATAGAATTTGGGTAATTAATTACGCGTAATATTTTAGAGTGTTCTTCATGAAAGGAACGTAGTCTGAGCTGATTTTGTCTAAAGCTCTAATATTTTTTTAATAAATTATCATTTTTTTTAAAACAAGTATAGTCAGTCCTCGATTTATAAAAAAACGAATTTAATTTATGAATAAAAGAAAAGCTCTAAAAGACAATTAACATTGGATTGGACATTCGTCTTGTTGTAATGAAAATATAAAAATAAGATTTCTTCCTCCGAATACAATCTCTATTATTCAACTAATAGATCAAGGCATAATATATACATTTAAAAAGTATTATACTTAGAGCTGTTGATGGACAGAAGGGAAAATTGTTAACCCAAATTTGGAAAGAGTAGAATATTTATGAAGCTGTTTAAAATATTGTTAATGCCTGGAGTGAAGTTGATATATCTACCATGAGTAACGTATGGAATAAGCTCATCTGATTGAGGAGAGTAGTACACTAATTGAAGTACAAGTTAAAGTAGTTATTCAAAATCTTGTTGAAATGCTCAAGAATTAAATTTAAATCTAGGGGAAGAGGATTTCGTAAGTTTGATTAAGGAGTCATTCAGCGGAAATGAGCAACGATGTATTGATGAAACTTGTGGACGGGCGATAAGAAGATTTTTTAAAGAAGTAAAAGAATTAATTTACTTAACTGCAAAGATGGGCTAATATTTAAATATAATCCGGGATGATTTAGCTGGTCTTGAAGCTTAAGACCCTGATCCTAAACGATCTGCGTAAGTAAGAAAAGCAGTAAATATTGTTATAGTATGCTACACTTTCATTTATGAAGAATAGAAAAAGGCGAAAAGACATTTAGATCGATACTTGAAGTCGAGGACTTATTGTATATGTTTTAATATTATTATAACAATTAAGTTACAGCCGACGGCATTAAAATTTCGCATGAAAGTAATCGAAAAGAGCAAGGTCTGAGTAATATGAAGGGTGTGGCAGATCCTCCCAATTTAATTCCTAATTTTTTTTCTTAGGTCATTATTTCTTTATGAGGGCGCCCATTATCGTGGTGAATAATTATTCCCTTTCTGTTAAACAAAAGTGGATTTTTTATTTTTATATTCTCGTTTAGTCCTTTCAATTGTTGACAGTAAACATCTGCAGTAATTGTTTCATCCTGCATTAATATTTTTGTAATGAATTATTAAAATAACAAAGTGTTTAACCAAGCTTAGAGATCCGAAGAGGAATTTGATGCGGAAAAATCCGTTGCCTTTTTGACTTTTTTTGTTATTTTTGGATAGTTTGTTCAGCGTCCAAATTCGCATTTTATTTGTTTTACTGATGCGATGGAGATGTCACTGTACAAAGGACATTGTAGATTTGTGTCTCTGTGATAATCCTTCGATGCTAAGGATCTAAGGATCTCAATATGTCATCATCAAATTTAGATGGTCAGTTAAAAACCTAAATTGATATCTATGTGATCTTAGTATTTTCCTATAAATTTATTTATTAGGTTTAGTAACTTTGCTTTGGTAAAAAAAAATAGTCAACATCGTCTGATGTGTCCTTCGTCAATTTCTGGTTTTGACATATTACCCTTAACAAAAATATAAATTTTATTGCTCATAAATAATGCTAAACTATAACTTTAAGCATACGTCTATTCTTGGAGATATGATTTCTTCACCGTTTCTGGACCCAAACTGCACTCTAATAGTAGGTTATAAAATACGTGATTTCTTTCGGATCCCACTAATATATTACTCGAATTTTTCACATTACTTTAAAATAAAAGAATAAATTTTATTTTAAAAAACTGGCGAAAACATATTTTTTGTTAAAAAAGTCGCAACAAAACCAACAAAATAATTTACATAATTTTTTAACACTTTTTGCCAGCGTAAATGCATTTGTTCGATTCCATTTTAAAAAGAGTCCTTCGATTTTTCAATGAAAAACTTTTCCAAACTCGTACTCACTTCTACAATATCTTTATTTTTTTACCACTTAATGTATGCTCTAATCATCTGAAAAGCTGGTAATCCAACGGCGCGAGATCCGGTGAATAGGGTGGATGAGTTAAAAGCTCCAATCCGAGCTCCCTTATTTTTTCCTGTGTTATTTTTGTAGCTACTTTCGTGTTGAAGGATCCTTTTTTGTTATTGACCAAAATAGAGCATTTTTTACGCCATTGTTTTTTTAGTACAGCATTAATGTATAGCACCCATTTCTCAACTTCAATGACAATTCGCCGCAAAAACGGATCGGCTTCATACCGAGACAAAAGCGCCGATCTCGATCAATCGCCGTTTCCGTCAATTCATGAGGAATCCAAATTCCTTGCCTGTACAATTTTCCTATGCGACGAAAATGATCTTGAACTGTAGACCATGGACATAATCGCCTTCAGGATATCATTATTCAATTTTTGGGGCCATCCTTTTCGTGCAACATCTTTGAGATTCTTATTTCTATTTTTAAACTTTTTAAACCACCGATGACATTTGTTTAGTTTCAGTATATCCCCGTAAGTATCGGTGACTTCTTTTACTGCTTCGTGCTTTTCACCTTCATTTTTTGATCGAACAAAAATAGCATATAATGACGTAAATGTGCTTCTTCTATTGTTGGCCTTAACATCTTTCCAAAAAAAAATTACCAAAAAATACAATTCACAACCATAGCTTCAACGTAATAACAAAACTTATGTGTTTGTGGGATCGTGTCTTGACACAAATTAACTGTGAATGAGCTCATCGACGAAAATTTGATTACTTTTCGGTTCCCCTAAAATTACATTTTTTTTTTAAATATTATATCAGTAATTATTAAATAACTTGTGTTAGAATGTTTACTAGGAAAATGTGTTTCCGCATGTGTGTACATAATTTCTTTTGTGACCGAAAAATAAGGGTTGGAAACTTTTCCAATTTCCGGCAGCCCAACGGCCGCATCAAATGACGTCACTTATACAGCCACCACTTGCAGTGGGGCCTCGCCTTTCAGCGATATAATTACGGCATCGGCCATTTGCAGACCATACCCAACTGACCCACATTTGCAACAAACTGTGCACGACCCCATCGCCGGCCGTTACGTCAACGACATAACCCTGAAACTTTTCAGCTGCCATAAAACTGCAATGGGGTCGGCGATTAAATGCGGCATGTTTTTTTTTCACGCTTTCCATTTTTTTCGCTCGGGATCAAATTTGCCTTGTGGCATTTCGATACATTTTTATATTGGATTCGTGCTCAGAATACCCGGTGCGGAAATGAGGTGTGCGAAAAACTCGATACCCGAGATATGAAATGATTTTGGAACCGTTTACCGGGTTTGACCCCTGCGGCTATGGGTTTCGACCCCATTTTTGCCGACAATATCGTATTTATGCATTGTAATAGTTGACAGAAGTGATATTTCATATGGCATTTTCCATTGGAATGATTGTGGGGCACGTACCATGAATTCGATTAATATAGCTTTCAGATAAACGAAATAAATTTGATTCGCTGAAATGGATCGACCGGTTAAGTGTAAAAACGTATAATCGAATGAATTCTCGGATATTTTATATAATAGTAGAATAATGAATCAAAAAATCCTATGACTCTTAATTATTATAATTGAATTAAGTGCCATTACTGTCTTTTTTATTATTTTCATATATGTAACACGTTTTTCTATCTCTCTTATTTAATTCATAACTCATATGAATATTTTTTTAATTACAAAAACCTTCATGTAAATCAATAAGAGTATTTTCGTGTATTACTATTAGTTTTGATTTAAAAAAATGCTTTATTAGGTTGAAAACTCAGCTTTACTTTTACTTATATCTTTGATACTTGCGATAATGCTATTCGTGAAAAATAATATGTTTTACCTGATAAGCATTTCGTGTAGTGTTGAAAAAGTCGTCGATTTTATGGCCGGATTTTCTCCAGCTTGAAAAGTGAAGCAAAAAAGGAAATTTATTACAAAATCCAAACATATAAAATCCTATATAATACATTGTAAAGATGTGGAACTTTAAAGATCGGATAAAAAATGCCGCACACCCTAGGCGTTACATTTAATTTTATTTTAAATTATCCTTATATATTTTCACATAAAATCCTTGTCTTTAAGAGAAAAATGTTTTCGAAAAATAACTAAAGTCAAAAACCATATGAACGAGTATTTTAATTCAAAATCGGAAAGTTTTTTTTAAAAAAGGGATAAAAAAACTACAAGGAAGATTAGAAATATTCCTCATATCATGGTGGAAATTATGTTTTATAACAGGGGTGGCCAACGCGTCGACTGGGTATCCATTTCTCTTCGCCCGCCTCTCTGATGCATCGAACCAAGAATCGATTTATTCGGTTTCATAAGATACAGTATCAATTTTCAAAAGTGTATTCATTTTGTTTACCTTTCATATAAATTTCTGAAAGAAAATATGAATAAATGTAGGTTCTTATCCTCACAATTCGACCAATCAACGGATGCCAGTTATATCTGTTACAGAAGAATTGTTGAGCTCAAGACATTTAATTCATTCAAGTCTTTTATTAGTAAAACAGAAAATCTCATACATAAAGTAGTGTCGATTACGAGTGACGGAGCTCCTGCTATGGTTGGAAAGCTTAATGGGTTTAAAACTCTACGTAAAAATGATGATTATTTTCCTAGTTTTACCATTGCATTATCCACCAGCAGGTTTTGTGTTCTATTCTATTCGAGGAAACAGTTTGCAAAGACGAAAGTTCAGAGCATTACTAGAAGAATGTGAATATGATCTTGGGGTTTTACTATTGCACACCGATGTAAGATCATGCTAAGTTTTTAAAAATATTCTTGGATATTTTACCTGAAATAAAGTAGTTTATGGCAACAGCTAACAAATCGTATCCTCAATTGGAAGATAAGTGGGTTCTTGATCTTGTTTTTCTCTCCGACATTACAGGAAAACTAAATGTGTTAAATTTGGGACTTCAGGAAAAAAACAAAACATTAACAGACAAGAATACACTCAAGGAGAAATTTTATTTCTTAGAAGCGCAATTGAGGAGAGGGAGTTTAAGGCAATTTTAAAATATGGCAGCTAAATTTCAAATCTAAATATGATCAATATGCTAATAAGATAACTCTGTTACGAAATGATTCTGTTAAAAGATTTAAATATATTTTAAAAAGAGTGGATATACTATTTTTCATGTCATTCCCATTCAATAATAATATCAATAAAATTAAAAGAATTTTTGTTATTAACTCTTTATATTCCGTCAAAATATATGCTGTGTTTTATAAAAACTTTCATCAAAAGGCTGGGAACACAGCATTTGTGTTTTTAGACCTTCATAACTTCAAAAAATTGTAAAAAACGTATTTTTAATAATATTATTGTCCGACCTTTCACTTAAAGATATCAACTGACATCTTAATTTTTAAAAAATAAATTTAAATGAAAATATGCCACGGCGTGCAGGCACGCTAAACCGGCTAACCAACAGCGCCACGGCAAACGCTACTACGAATTTATTTATGAATAAGTTTACTATTTTTAAATGAAAATGAATGCAGAGACATCTTTTAAAGGGAATGTGATTGTTAGAATGTCGATATGTTTAGCCATTTAATTTTATTTGAAGTTTATACGGCGTACGGAAAAAATCCAAATAATTGACTTGGCGATTAAAGGATTAAAAAATCAACATATATCGTATTTTTTGACATACATATGGCGACATAAATAATATTTAATATTAAAACTTGTGTCTGTCTTACACGATTTGTCTTTCCTCTCACCTAACGAACGATCAGTTAAAGATATTTGGCGATACTTTCGTCATAAATCATCCAAGCAAGTTAGTAAACAATGGTGCATGGGTCACCTATACAATAAATACTGATCTCATGATTAATAAAGCCATAGACAACTATAAAGAAGCTACGTATCAATTTTCAAATAAAACGATAGAAAGGATTGGGAGTAAATATACAAAACCAATAACTTTACCGTTATTTTGCAAAAATTAGATTTTTTAAATATTCACGCGGACCAAAAAGAGTTAAAATAAATTGTTGTTGAATTGTATTGGTATTATCTATTTATTTTCAATTTAAACATATTTTTGGTTTTAACCCTTTGGATGCCACGACGTTTTTTTGTGAACTTGCCAGAATTGCCGTGATTCTGATATAACAAATAATATAGTAAAATGTGTTTTATAATTTGTAAACAGTGTGCCAAATACTTCGTCCCTGACGTCAATCAGACATAATTACCATATTTAATTTTCTTAGCCCCTGCATTTTACTATATAAAACATTTTTTTAAATGTATATATTTAAAAAAATGTTAAAAACGTAAATTTTATATTCATAAAAATGCGCTATTTGTTTGCAGATACCCCTAATATTTAAATTTATGGCATATTATTATTAAATTATACCCAAAAATATGTATTTATCTGTAATGTAATTTTATATTCTGTGTTTAATTCCATTAGTCGATGTTTTTTTTATCAAATTCCTTGGGGAATAATAATGATGAATATGTATTATAAAAGATACATAAAGAAAAACAGATTTTGCATTATATTTTTCGATAATAATAAAATTCAGATAATTAAAACGGATGCGTATTCCCAATCGAATCACTTATGATTGATGTACATAAAAACATTTGATTTAAAATCGAATTTGCCGTCGTTACGAGACAGTATGTGCCTAATCTGAAATTTTACAGTCCATTACTGAACTGACAACGCTCGTTAAGTGGCAATGTAAGTAATTTGTTAACCGGAAGCAAAGTTGGACCGCATCCGAGCACTCTTTTATACGAGACAATGAAACTTTTATCAGATTCTAAAGAACAATGTCGCCATCCACTGTCCCGTCGAACAATAAATGTCCTCGGATCACAGCGAGTCGTTGTCAAGTTTAAATTAAATTTTGATACGGGGAAAAATTGCATAACCTCTCCATGCAAATCCTCGACCTTGCACGGCTAGCGACATCTTCAACCAATGCGCTGATCTTGAACCTCTCCATGCATACAATTGGCAAACTGCCATACGAACTCTGATAACCCCGCAATAACCCGACACATAATAACGAATGCATTTCCACGTATGCGAAAATGAAATTTTGCATTCGAACGAGGCGAAATATTGACTCATTTGTCGGTCTAGACTGAAAAGCCATAAAATCGTAAATTTAATATTTCAGAGCATCCCATAATTGCGATTCGATGTATGAGGGCGATGATATAAATTGACTCTAATCTATTTTGATAGTCTAGAAATAATGTAGCTCTAGCTTTATCACGTGTAAAATTTTATATCTTAATAATATATATAGTATTAAGATGAACAAAAACTAGATTGAATATTTTTTTTCGGTTAAAATTATGTCTCTTCAATAAATTGTATGCCATTGTAAGGTTTAAGATGTTCAACCCTAAAACAGACGAAAGGCATTAAAAAAAATACGCGGGATTAGCGTTTTTATTTTTGATCTTGGCTTTGAATACTTTAAATAAAATTCTGTCCGTTTTTAGAATAAAACAAAATAATATATTTTTCGCTTATATACTATTGAGATTGATATATACTGAATGATATATTATCATCAACAACCCTCTGATAGTGATTCGGCGATTGTTAATAATCATTTACTTGACTTTTCGACGTTGACTATACTCATAGAATACTCCCCAAAAGCAACATTTAACATTAATCAAATCTAAAAAGGAGTAAAACCTTCGATTTTTTAAAAAGGCTAGAATAAGGCTCTAACTCTCGGGTAATGATTGAAAAAAATATTGCAATAACTTTCATCATTAAAAGTATCTTAAATTAAATTTAAAGCTCTGTGTGATGGGCTTTGGACCATGTATGGACTTTTTTAAAATGCCAAAAATTAGTGAAGGAATGTGTATAATTCTTTGTTGTCAAGATATATAATAGTTATGTTTGTTACATGTACTCTAATTCAATTTATCTTCTTCGCCGACTTTAGGTCCGTAGAAAATAGTCTAAGAGATTAACGATGTATGGCCGATATAGTCCTGAATGTTTAACCCATCCGTCACGGCGGCTCGAAAACAACCGCGTCGTCCGAAGGGGTCTCTCAGATACTCCAAACATTGATGAATTCTTCATCAGTATGTTTCAACAGTTATTCGGGAGATGCCTCATAATTTAGTCGGTATTTTGTATTTTTTAACTAATCAATTTGATGACAACGCCCTCGGCAGCATCTCGCCACAGATTGAGCACGGGCACTCGGCACATCGTACCGGATGCGAGCGAGAAACAACATCGCGCGCGTGGCGAAAGCAGCGAATATTAATGTTTTTTTCGTAATTGCAGACAATAAAGGAGAATGATTATGTATATTATTTATTCTTCAGACTATTTAATACAAATACAAACAGTTTGTTACGTGTAGAATTTATATCAAAAGAGCTATACGAGAAAAATCGAGAACTTGGGGTACCGAATAATACCCCACCGGCACGATTGGGTTAGAAAAAATTGATTATACTTTCTCGTAATATTCAATTAAATAATAATATTGTATGTATTATTGCCTAATTAATTTCATATTTAAAAAAAATATATAAAATTATATCATGTTCAGCGATTAGAAGGGTTAGTACAGAACCTAGCCATAAGCACATCAATTTGCAACATTATTAGTGGTATAGTTTCAAGAATTTTCCAGAGAGTATACAGAATTCTTTGGTATATTTATTTATAATTAAAAAATACAAAAGTTACCTCTTGTTATTAAAATATCTTCCCGTGTATTTTCATTTAAACTATTTCTATTGTCTCGTAGAATAAACTTTAAAATAGAAAAGCGCTTTCAACACTAACTTGGATTGTTGAAGCTCATAAGACCAACATTGCAATGTCTTTTACATATATGTATAAGGACCGCGGAAAAAGTTCAAAGTCCTGATTTTCATCCTCGTGAATAAGAAAAGGTTTTAAAATTTTCGACTTTTTTCACAAATAATATAGCTGAGCACATCAAAACATGTAAAATCTTAGACTATTGACAATAAAGTAAGTTTGCACTGTTGCTAACAATGTCAAGATACGCCAGGGTTAAGTGTTCGAATACAACATTTTAGCTGTTGAAATTAAAATATTTCTTTTATTAAATTGTATTTAATACAACTGTAATTCCTCTAGAAATAATTTCAATTTTATTCAGTTACTTGTTATATTATAAAGCGGTCTGTATATTATAAAGTAGGTTATAGAATATAAAATTAGTTCAGGTTTAAATATTTCCTGAACGTAACATGGACATTGAAAAATCGTAGGCAAATTTTTAACTATTCGCAACCGAGTACACAGGGATCTAAAACTCATGGGCCCCGCTATACAAATATTTAAACAAAGCTGTATCCGACCCTGGAATTCGTCAGTTTCTGGTTTACATAACCTCAATCCCTGTATTTATTCTGGTTTTATAGTGGCCACACTCGTGTTTTTAGCTGGCAATGCAGCTTTGCGGTATTGTGCCGGACTCTTGTGCTGCTGTAAAAGCTAAGTGCTGTATTATTTACACAGGGACTGCGGCCAGAGATCATCCTTTTTGTGGGCGAAAATAATAATAAAAAAAATCGGATACATCCGATGTAATTCTCTCCGACATTCGTTCCATCAGAAGTTCGGGGCCAGCTGTCGCCTCTCATAATCTGTTTTTACGGCGGCATCTTCTCTTGATCATCAAAAATAATATCTTTGGGCAGATTATTGGATATCGCAATTCGCGGTTGTTTACCGAAAATTCGGGAAAAACATCTAATTTTGGAAAAATGAACTGTGCCCCGGGGAATGTGAGAGTTTTTCTCTTATTGATAAAAGTTATTTAGTTTTATACGCATAGAGAACCATAATCCAAAACAAGAGACATGTTTTCTCTTTATTTTTTATCTGTATTTTACTCGAACCATCTTGAAATGTTAAGGGTCTACTTTATGAAATTTTCCATTACAAAATTAATTCGCTGAATATGGAAATCTGATCGATGATAAAATATATTTCTTTATTCTATTGAAAATTTTCCACCATTGTATCCATTGTATTCAGTGATGTTCGTGTCCTCTACGGTCACTTGCAATATAATTTTAGACACACTTTAATCTAAAACATCGCCGCTTAGAATAGCTGACATTTATTGTGTCCATTACCCATACCGAATGACCTCAATATATCCTCCGGCAATATAATTTATTAAATTGAAACCGAATCAATTCTATTTGTGATTTTATATAAAGCTTAGGACCAAATTCACGTTTATGAATTCCGTTTAAATACACAGTCCATTTTAGCCGGAATTATTAATCAGCACCAAAATTCTCTAAGGATTAATAATATTATGATTAAACAATTGTTGGTATACGTTTACACGGTTGACATCCCCTGGCCATCTATCCGTCGACAAATATTTTCTCGGCGTCCTATTTTATTTTCTCTCGACTGGCCGTAATTATGGCGTCGTATTAAGTGTCACTATCGTTCTAATAATAACACTTTAGGCTACGACAACACGCTTTTCCTTTCACATGGGAAATTTCGGAAAATTGCGTATGTAAATGACGATATTGTTGGCCGAGTCCAATAATACAATCTCGGCGACGGGGTCAGATATTCATTTTTTTTTTTATTAAATTGATCCAAACCCTTGTTTCTTATGAATATTCGTTTGCGATTTGGCTCGGAGGCAAAATGGCCCGCATCGATTTTGGCCAAATCCAATTATTCTAGATTCAATGATAGGCGATTCTGTTCGAGATGAGCTATTCAGCAGATACTTGCTTTGATTTATTATTATTGCGTGTGACCTGATTTTTCAGCATAATGTGATTCCAAGTTGTTTTTGCGAACTGTATTCGAATAGGCTTTGATTTGTTTATTAATTGTATTTTAATTTAGACAAAAAGTAATTGTTTTACATATGCTGAAAAGTATATCATGATTAACAGCATTATAGTTCTTATTCATAAAAATAATTAGGACTGTAGTAATGAGCCAATATCTGATTTATGATTTCCCTATATATTTTTAACACGGATTTTACGGTGTCTCCGTTTTAAGAAGGATTTTCTTAAAAAGGTACTAGAATGACTCCACCATTAATTACCTATTAGCGATTTTTAGTAGATAATATTATCCACAACATTTTAATGCCACCTTGATCAAATGTTTACTAAATATTTATACATGTTGCAATATTGAAAATGTATTTTTAATTTAGCACGTTATCACGTTACGATCTTCATAGGTCATCTCCCAGTCTTCATCCTTCAATGCATATAGTTTTATGTTAAAATAGCCAATAAAAAATGTGTAAACAAATAAACAAAATGCCGAAATTTATCATCAAAAAGCTGCGTTGATTCACGAGGGCTGATAATTAACTAGGAGTATAGAACAGCATTTTCTTACTTATGATTCCGACCTCAAATAAGCTCTAAAATTCTAAAGAGATCTGCAGATTTGTAAAGCGGGATATCTAATCTAAATATATGAACAACTTGTGATACAAAAAAACACAGAAGTGGATAACAGATTTCCTAGCAATATGGATCCGTCAAAGCTTGGAGGTGATAACAATCTAATTGTGATTGTCAGTTGAGGTTACAATTCTGAAGAATTCTGAATGTCGCTGGTAAACAGAGGGGTGGGAAGGAGGCTCATAACCTTCATTTCATAAAAAAATGAATACTGCGATGCAAAACGTCACGGCAAACCATTGCATTATATATTCCCATGAAAACCATGTCTATGTTATTCTATAAGAGGAATCATTCACACCATGACGGTATGCATGAGTTCCTCAGAAATAAAGGAAAGTGGAGTAACGCTGAAAAATCGGTTTGCTTGGTCTATGACATATGTAGATCAATTCGTCGGTGAGCTAATCCGATGAGAGCGATGGCAATATTTTATTATGATTCTAGAAGGATCTGGCCTCTTAAAATATTTGTTATAATACGGATATGTATCTAGTAGAGTGATCTAATCGACACGCGTAATAGCCATTCCTGCCTCTTGAGTTTATATAGATGCTTCCGAGTTTTAAAGGCAGTTGAAGCCCGTAAAGAGGCGATAGCCTTCTCGAATAGAAAGCAATCAATTATATCGTTTATAATATCCTCTTCGATGTTTTAATCCTTAAAAAGTAAATCTGTTATCCTCGTGTCAACTAGACCTAGGGCGTCAATAAGGATTCCGATGTCTCTCGAATTTGTGCTTAGTTGCGTCCACCATTATATCATATCGAATCCTTGAGAAGCTCCCACGTTAGAGTGGATTAATAATTTATATAAAAATAATAAAATACATATATAGGAATTTTATTATCACTTTGTATAATTTATTTACTTGGTTTTTTAAGTTTTTACACGAATTTCTATAACAAAATGTTTTATTTTTTAAATAATCCAATTTTTAAAATTTAAGGAACTTACCTTCAAATTTGTATGACTTTTATCACTTTTTTTACACGATGTTTGGTGGAATGTGTATGTAAAGAAAAGGTCTGTGTTAAATGTGTTTATCAACAAATGCAGAAACAGTAATCGCATAATTGCTCTTTGAATAGTAGAATAAAACATAGATTCACTTAAAATTGAACGCAGAGTTAATTAAATTGTTATTGTTAAACTAAATTAAATTTTTATGCATCGACTAACCGCATTTTCTCAATTCCATTTAAAATTTAATGTGATATTTCAGGGAAAAATTGCAAAACAAAGTAATACAATACAAATTATTTTGACATGCATATTATCAAACGGCAAAACATTCGCGAAACTAGTTTTAGTTAATTCAATTTTCCGCCAGTGCACAACTACAGATTTTCAGCGGTGTGTATCCGACCCGGGTACATACTTTCAGGCGTAATTGAATATTCTCCGAAAACGATGTAAAGCAGATGGTTACGTTCAAATTCGTTTTTCCATAATTGCGTTTCGCTCCTATTTTATAGCGCATTTTATTTTCGTACAAAAAAACACCATACATTTAAATTTGAACAAATTCGCGAGGAAGTGTCGGAAAATTCCGAAGCAAATTTCTGATTCATTCACGTTGCCGGTGAAGAAATTTGTTAATGTGATTTTGGCACCATTCCCGTTTCCCACGCTCGTAATTGGATGTCGTAAATCATTATTAATCGTATTGTGATGTATTTTTTCGCGATACGATATGAATGAAATATATATGGTTCATTTGAGAAACACGTGCCCTAATTAATATACGTAATTCTATATATTTTTTTGCAAAATGGCACGAAAACAATATTGGTTAATCATTTGGGTATTCTATACACTATGTATTTCTCGTGAAACTAATTGCATATTACTGTTTTATTGTGTCGAGTTGATAGTAATGTCCCAAAGGCTATGACTAAAGCAGCGACCTTTGCAAACTGGGGTTACCAGGCCAATGGTGTCGATCGATATCGCGACGACCTACCAGGTGAAATCACCATGGTCCAGAAAAACTTTATCCTCAATAATAGTTATTGATTTAATATTTTTTTGATAGCAGCTTCAGATTTAAGTAATTTAATTCATATGAAAAAAAAAACTTCACCTAAACCTTATATAATAGGGCTATCAATTTTATTTATTATTATGTTTATACCAAAGAATGTCCAGGATAACAATATAGAGGTTGAGCGTTAATATAAGCTGTTTTTGTTCCACCAAGATGTACTCAACAAGTATCATTGTTGGCTTAAAAGTTGCTGTAAAAGGATGATCCCAAAAATTTAATAATGATATATTGAAATCGATATGGAAAATTGTGCTTTCAGAGCTTTTCTATAAAAGGAAACGTATTTGTTAGTATTAGTATAATTTTCTTGTTTGATAGTCTTACTGCTAAATTATTAAAAGAAATTGGGATGAAGATGAAATGGGAAGGAAAATCTGGATTTTGAGAGATTGGCCATGCGATTGGTCAGAAACTATTTTCATTCCAATATATGAAAAAGAAAGTGCCAAGAAATTTAAAAATTATCAAAATATCAACGTCTAAAACACCATACTGTTTGGGAAATTCGTCAAAACAGGCTGGACTTGTAAGGGGAAAAGGAACCCAAATTCTTAAAATCTATCAAATCATAGAGAAGAGCAGAGAGTTCAAAATGCCGGTGACTTTATAAGAACTGAACACTGCAATAGCCAAAATATAGTTGAGTTCGTCAGAACTGTATACTCTCCCTAGACCTCTTACTTATACAAGATGTACATTATAAGAAAATCCCTCGAAAACTACGAAGGCGGATTAAAAAGATCAAGAAAATAAATTTCCAATTTAAGATATACATTGATAACCACCAGTGAATTAGAAATGGCCGAATTGCTCAAAGGAGTTGAACGTGTAAATAAGAAGCTAGGATTGGAGATCATTATTTCCGAAACCAAACTGATGATAGTCGATAGAACCAATCAGCTATTTAGATCCACCAATCTTTCGGATCTGGGAAAAGGTTGAAGAATTTCTATTTATCGGATTTTTACTTACCTACTTAATGAAGATTGTAAGCTAGAAATAATAAGGCGAAATGGGTTGGGTAAAAATGTAAAAATAATGTCAAAAACGTCGTTTGAGAAAATATGAGGAAAAAAATTATGCCTTTGAAATGTGATGCTGGCGAGAATACGATGGACCACTAAATTCACGAACTTTCTGTTCTAGAAAAAATGGAGACAAGCTTTCTACAACATGATATCTTACTACTCTTGACATAACGCTAGAATAATCGATAACCTGAAGAAGTTCATCGCGCTTGATAATGCACAACGATGCAATAAAAGGATCTATAGTAGCTGCTTATCGAGATTGAGATTTTAGAGGACCCTGGGGAGCTACAAGGAAGATGATTCGGGTTAATAATGAGTATCATCGTCAGACATATGGGTGCTGCATATATTGACAGGTAAAACGTGAATTATCGACTAAATATTGTGAAAAGAGAATTTCTCTACTCGGTATACATAGCTTGACAGCAAACATGTGCATTTTACTTCATGAATCCTATTTAACAGGATGTATAAAGTAGTGTTAATCTTGTACCATCACATTATCATATATTGGAAACGATAGAATATACACTCAATCCTTTTTTATACGGTTTTGAAATAACACGGTTAAGAAAGTATGTCTGTTAGTTTTTTTTTGCTTAGAGCTATAGTTTAGCATTATTTATGGTTAATAAAATTAATATTTTTGTTAAAGGTAAAATGTAGAAATTGATGAAAGACGTTCATCGTTGTATGCTCCTTTTTTTTAACCAGGTCTCAAATGCCAGGAGAGCCACTAAAGCTGTTAAATAAATTTATGATGAAATACTGACAGCACGTAGATGGCAACTTCTGGATTTGAATCTGGACAACCTTCTAAATTTCATGATGATATATTGAAATCCCTGGATGGATTGAATCCTCTTTTAACCATCAATGAATTATGGCGAAAACTCAAATCTTTATGGTAACAATCACATTTGCAAAGCATCAGTAAAATAAATATAATGGGAATTCAGACACTGCACGAACTAACCAAAAAAAACAAATAAGGGAGGAGAAACACGTGCAATTCTTTATTGTCGACGCAAAGAATTCGACCCTTTTTACACCAAATTGTAACTAGAGATGAGATATGGATCGTTTAGATAACATAAGTCGAAGAAGGCAATGGCATTCTCCGAATCATACTCCCCTTTTGATCCCTAAGCTATTTTGTGCATTCTGCGGGATGTAAAAAGAATAATTTATTACGAATTATTAGAATTGGCCCAAAGAATTACTGCAGATGTTTACTGTCAAAAATTAGAAAGATTAAAAGCGAAAATAAAAATTAAACGTCCAATATTGTTCAACAGAAAGGGAAAAATTCTTCACCACGATAATGGACGTCCTCATAAAGCAAGAATGACCCGAGAAAAATATCAGGAATAAAACTAGGAGTTTCTACAAAACTCTCCATATCCTACAAACCTTCTTACTTCCGATTTTATAAAGCACACTTTACAAGAAAAATGTTTTCGTAATATAATTGAAAGAGGTTTTTTCAAAAAAGGAATTTAAAATAGAAAACAGTTTCTAATAATGATCTATAATTAAATATATAAAATGTTATTCAGGCGTATGTATTTGAAAAAATACTATTTATTGCTTCTTGATAATATACGCGCACGTTTATGTGGGATATATCTCTAATTAATATTATTCTGTGATGTTGAATATCATGTTATTAAAAAATATGTTGTTTTTTGTTTACTTTTTTGCACCGCGTTAAAAAAAACAGTTGTGTATTTACTGAAAATATTTTTCTTTTATTAAAATAAATTAGATTATATATCGTTTCATCTATTATATGTATTTTCGGCTAAAATATATAAATAGCGTATGTAAATATTTAACGAGATGCCGATAGTTTTCGCATGAAAAAATATAACATAAATATTAACAAATTTGATTAATAGCCGTAAATTTTCAGAACTTACAAACGATATTAACCTGTTCAAGATTACATAATTAAATATTTTAATATTAAATATTATTTATAGCCAAAATATTTACTACGCGATGAATAACGCAATCAATATTCAAAACCTATATGACGCATCTTAAATTTATTTTCCATTATTTATTGACGAAACAATGAAAATGTTTAATTGCTAAAAAGTGTGGTTTAATCGCACAAAGCCTCGCACCATATGGCGGTGATCCTTGAAAAGCCTTTTTGTTTGCCACAATAATAGGAGCGATAAAAAAGTTTCAGACAATAAAGCATTCCTTATCTATTTCGTAATCCATTAAAACCACATCTATTTTAATTCAAAGTTGTATTTGAATAATTTATGCAGTTACAAATTTGTTTGGGGATAGGGTTTTGTCTGAATTACTTCGCACTCTACAGAGGGTCCCACTGTTTTACATGCAAAAATCTGAAAATCCTAATGAATGCGACATAAATTACGCCAAGTCTTTTGACACTTTTATGACGAGAACCTGCTTTTGCTTTTTGATATTATGGAAATGCGATTTTTTTAAAGGAAATTGGATTAAATCGTGATTTATACGTGGAAATTAGGATTTTATACATATTTTTTTGGCATTGTTCCATCGCCAAGTATGTCCTGCATATAATATGGGATTTGTGGCCCATTTTTTTCTTAAAATACGTCACGCCCCGTGTAGTAACGCAATATCGAAAATTGTATTTTTGCCTTAAATAGAACGAATTGACGTCATTAACATGCCACTCGATATCAATTGTGTTATTATTGCGAGTCCATATTCAGATTTCAAATATTCGTTAAACACTTGAAGAAATTCGGTATCCGGTAATATAAATAAATATTTGCATTCAAAGCTTTTAAGCATGAATTATATATTCCATTTTTGGATGAAAAGTTAAATTCAATGACGCCAGTAACAGAGAAAAATTCTCGTTATATGAAGAGTCTTAACATTTTCATAAAAAGAATCACAGGAAATACGATCATTCATATCAAAATTTAAATCGTATGCCATTATATTAATACAGTAGATTCCGCTTAATTGGGACACATTGAACTTTGAAAACTTTGTCCCAATATAGCGGCTTATATATCAATATTTCTCTAAAAAAACATATATAAATAATTATTTTCTGCGCTTTTACAGAAAGTTGATTCAATCTATAGCTATTTTTTTAATAATATGAGATGAGGTAAAATAATTAAGCGATTTGTGGAGTGATTTTGCAAAAATTGTTGTGTATCTTTAGGGCGAAGATCTAGCAAACTTTCATCAGCAATGTTTTTTACAGATCCATTTGTTCAAATACATCAACTGAGCTTAATATTAAATACATGGAAATCTGGAAAAAATCGGAAAATGTAAATAATTTCTCTTGTGTACAGTAAGACCTAATTTTTGATAATAAATAATATTACTATAACTATTGTAATATTATTTATAACTTAACTGGAAGTGGATAAAAGAACGCAAAATGTCCTCCAGGTGGCAAAGAGCCGCTTCGGGTTAGAATGTCATAAATGAAAATATAAAAAAAACTGACTTAACTAGTAGTAGAGTAGCCATAACTTGGGCTTTAATCTTAATTATCATTTTTATGATATCAATATTACTCTTAAAAATTTGACTGTCCTGATTAATTGAATCGTGTTCCAAATAATCAAAGTAAATTGCTGTTAGTTCCTTTAATTGTTTCCGATTTTGGGATTTAACACAGAGTTCAAAATTATGAATTCTCCAGCACAATATTCTGTAACTTATTTTATATTTAAGCTAGAGTTATGGAATTTAGAAAGAATATAGGTGAACATACATTCCTTCGAATAAAAAATAAAATTAACACAATTATTACTAAATAATGTTTAAAAAAATATTTCAAATACTATTATAGAATTTTATTATTTAATGAAATTATCGGCGTTAAATATAAACTAAAAAAATATTTGCACAGATTATAAACAATAAAAACACAATATTTCCTGATTTATAAAATAAGTTTTTAATTATTTCAAATCTAATCAATTTAAAACGTATTTTTGAAAGACTAATTCATTATTTTGACTACTTTTCAGCGTCTCAATTAAGCAAAATCTACAGTTTTATATTTATTATACATTTTTTGTATGAATTACTTTGAAGTAGAATTATTTTTTCAGATAGTTTTTCGTATATTAAATAAAATAATCGTATTTGTTTCAATTGCCACTTTTTTGTTGTTATGTTGGTACAATTGTTCTCGACGTATCTTGACATTGGTAGCCATATTGGATGTTTATTTTATTGTTGGCTCTCGAAAACGTTTCACGTGTTTTGGAGGATTCGGCGATTTTTTACTTGTGGAAAAATAGAAAATGTGAAAATAAATATTGGCCATATCATCGCCACTATGATCCAACGGCCTCTGTATTCGTCGGACATGTTCCTTTCCTATTAAAGTGATTCGAAAATTGAAGTGAATAATTTAAATAGCGATAATTTCGCGTATTAGTTGATCAAATTCGTAAAATAAAATAAAAAAGTGCACATTTATTTTAGAAGAATCCTTTTCATAGTTATTTTGAAATTTATTTTAAAAAAAGAATAGATTTTCTATACATTCATATTCAAAATTCTAATTCTAAAAATATATTTTTTAGTTTTATTATATATTGATTATAATTAAGGATATAAAAATTATTAAAAAAAATGTACTTACGTATATGTTTGAATCTGTCTTCCAATATTGTATTGCAGTGGTCACAGTTGAGTGTGCAATGAGGACGCCGCACCTCCAACAGAGGACTCACCGCCCTCCTGGGGGAAGAGTCCGAGCCACCACTTCCTGGAAGTGCCAGCGACATTTCTGGACATTCAAAGAATCAGATGCCGTATCTTATCCCACTATTCACATCACACAATGTCAAAAGAACACTTATTATATCACGGCGTGGCGTTGAGCATCACAATGTCAACATTCTAAAAAGAGAGCAAATTCTTTTTATTCCATTTTTAGATCTTTACCTTGTTAGCGAGAGCACTTTGTGTAACATTTTAACATTTACCGAGAAATGTTTCAAGGGAAGAGAGTACGTCCCACGTCCCGGAATGCAACCGGCAAAGGATCTTGTGTTACATTCCGTGGGATGTTTCATAACCTACATAAATATATCTATAACTGCCGTATACATGGCTAATTAAGATACGAGAAAACTTATTTTTCAAATAAAAATACGAAATTAAGTCGACCACTCCGCTGAGTTTACTTGGCGAAACTTCCGAAAACAAATTTCTAAACAAAATTATGCTCTGAATAAATATATGTAATAGTACCGGAAAATAGGTCCACAAATCATCAACTTTGAATTAATATTATATTATATAGCATTTTTATGGCTGGGGATTTTTATATATAACATTTTTGCAATAAAGAAATATTATCAAGTTTTCCGGATAAAAAAGTATTTTTCCACGTACGGTAATGGAAAATTCTAAACGTAAACTACAATGCGATATATTTGTATATATCAAACGCGAATATATTTTTTCTTTAGATATTTTTTAATACTTGAGATAAGAAGCGAAACGTATAAATATTTTTATATAAAAATGATAAACGTAATATACAATTATGGATTATTGCATGTTACGTTTATCATTCTTATTATATTATAGCAATGGCCGTTTTATACGAAATAACTTTTGCTATAAAGATTGTTATAAATTAGGTCGCACTTTATTGCAATTTTCATGGCTAAAAAAACTATGAATTCATTAATAATTTGATTAATATGCAAAATATTATTTAATTTTTTTAATAAAATTTAAACGACTGATTCTTTTGATAATAATGTATATTAGAAATTGTGTAAATATTATTATTAAATTAAGCCATTGAATAATTTATGTAATTTTGCATATTTGCATAAATTCTCTAAGTTTAAAAAAATATCTTGTGACCCTAGAATCTCATAACCTCTAAAAAATGATAATAATTACATATGTATAAAAATAAATAAATAAATTCCGATTAAGGTAGACAGTTTCTATTGTTTGAATTTACTCGCAGTGAGTCAGCCGACAAGGGGATTTTTGTTTTCACTATATAGATAAGTGGCCTGTCAGTCATTCGACAACTATTTAGTGTAGTGGACGTTACAGTGGTGTTATTCCGAACCCTTAAAATGGAAGTATCAAAAAGTGAAATTTAATTTGTGAAATTTCGTTCAGGAGATGAGTCTTTAAAGACGCCTTTCCGACTTCGATGACGAGATATAAATGTGATATTGGAACAAAATCCACTACAAACCACAAGGAAGTTTGGGAGTTGAGAGATTTAATACAATCTACAGTTTATCGTCATCTGGAAAATTTTGGGAAAGTCAGCAAGTTAGGCATACGAGTACCACAAATCTAAGTGACCGAATGTCTATTGCCATAAGTCTCTTCTCACGGCATAAAATCGAGCCTTTTTGGACAGGACAATAACAGGCGATGAAAAATGGAACACTCATGAAAATATTGTTGGCAAAAGACAATGGTTGGATAAGGATCAACCACCCCTAACGAACCCTAAGGCCAATATTCATGGCAAAAAAACCTTATTGTGTGTATGGTGGATCGTCGAGGAATAATCCACCACGAGATGATGAAGCGCAACGAAACGATTATTGCTGATACATACGTTCAGCAACTGCAAAGTGTTCATGAAAAACTACCGGAAAAGCGACCTGCACTCGAACAATTGGAAAGACGTTATCCTGTTACACGATAAGGCCAGACCACACACTGCATAAGTGACTCAAGATCATAAGTATTTATGACTCAACATAATTAAACGATTACTAATCAGAAGAAATGTTTAGTAAGCACGAAACAGAATCGTTGTTTTTTTCTTACACTGAGACATGGACCATTAAGGCGACTAAGTCACGAATAATAAATGCCATAGAGTCTAACCTCGAAGAATTGATCATGTTAAATAAACCATGGCTATTTTCTATTTACACGACTTATTTGTATTTAAGAAGATTATTAAAACGCCACAGGGAACGTAACGAGAAACTGAGAAAATTGCCCTGAGACATGGATTAGTCCAATTTAATACTATAACAAAATTCATGGTATAGCATATATTTCCATAATATTGGCATAACGACGTCTTTTTATGTTTACTTTTCATCTTAAGAGATAGAAAAAAAGAGTAGTAGATATTTTTTTATAAATACGGAGGCTAAGGCATCATAACTGTTGTTTGTTATTAATTACGTTAATCGACAGCTAACAATAAAGCCAGAATCGAATATGGCTATCAACGTCATGATACGTCAGAGATAAGTGTACCAACACAAAAACAACAAAAATGTGATAATTTGAGAGCCCGCGAGATCAAAAAAATATGCATATTTTATTATTAAACCTGCTTTTCTAAAATAATTGATTAAAAATTGACACGTTGGCTTAATTTAAAATAATGGTTAATAACTAAAAGATATTTAGGGTGAGTTTTCAAGTAATTAATCTCGGTAGCTCGCACTCAGTTTCATACTATTCGAATGCACCACAGCTAATCATCGACACCGTAGACAAAGCTCAAATGAATGACGTTTGCTTTTGGAAAGTGTTCAAGACGATCAGCTGGACGGACCCGATCGTATACCTTCTTTCGTTTCTAAAGCATGTCTAGAGATGAACTAACTTCGGGCTCATACCGTTATATTTTTCAACCTGTATCGATAAAAGTCGTCCAGTTTCCAGACGTAGAGCTTTCCAAAGTCCTCCCATATTTAAAAGGGAATGGAATCGAATGTGGCCATTTGCAGACCAGTGGCTGTTCTATCGGACCTGCAAGTTGTTTGAGATGATTCTGCATAAATACATATTTAGCCATATTTGGATGTAGGGTATCGATGAACAACATGGCTTTCGGCATGGACGCTCAACAGTCACAGACCTTCTTAATTTTTCAAACTATGTGCCTAAGACACTGAATATGGAGGTCCAGGTCGATGTTATCTATGACGACTTTGCAAAGGCGTTAAATAAAGTCGATCATACCCGGGCTGTTCTGAAACTGGAACGGTTTGGGTTTATCGGATAATCTCATTGCTGCTTCTTCCTAGGGTGCCTTCCAGAGGAAACAATGTATGAAATGCTGACTCCCAAACGTCGTATACGCTTCTGGTATTTCGCAGGATCGATTTAGGACCTTTTATTATTTATTTTATTTGTAAATGATGTCATAGGTGTCCTTCAATGTAGAATTTCACTTTTCGCAGACGACTTAAAAATATTTCGATCTATTACTTCAGTGGAAGATGCCCTTTCGTTGCAGCTGGACATTGATTCTTTGCACGGTTGGTCAATACTAAATCGTCTTCCATTAATTATTGGATATATTGGATATATGTGGATATATTCGATGTCAAATATAGCCGTTTTGTTGATATCCTATATGAAATTTTATAATTCTTTTCTTCAATTTATTGTAATATATGTTGTTACATTTTTACATTTTATTTATTTTTCTCATGTATTATTATGTGTTATGCGTGATTGGCGAACTGGGTCATTCTGTAATGCCAATCACGCATTGTCTTTAAATAAATAAATAATAAATAAATAAATTTTAATAAATCCAATATTCAGTGCGCACGAGAACACATTTTCTAGTTTTTGAACTATCTGCAATTCATTTAATATATTTAAATAAATTAAAAATGACGAAAAGAGGGTAAATACATCGAATCTTTCGGAATACCTAGTTTCTATCCAAACTGATGCATCTGGAAATCACAAAATTGATTTTTTTGCAATTGGAAAAGCTAAAAAACTAATATTATTTTAAGGCACGTCAATCAGAAATCTTCCTGTTGAGTATTAGACGCATGAAAAAAAATATTAATTACAGTCGACATTCTAAATCTTCTAAATTTTTTACCATTATGTTTAATGTCACTTCTTTAATTCAACCCAATGATCAAGTGATTATTTTAATAACCCCTTCAGACTTCCCTTTTTTCGATGTGATCTGGGAAAATAAACTTTTTAAAAATATACCCAGTTTGATCTTGAATTAGAGTGTGATACAATATAACTTAAAATATGATTTTAAGTTTCATCAACAAAAGGACTCTCTTTTTATAAGAATTTGTCATAATAATGTAGAGTTAATATTTTTTGTATATAATTGCCTTTTTAAAACCCTTTTTAACGAAGATGCCGACTTTATAGCCTTATAACTATCATAACGTTCGTTCGATCTTAGAGAAAAATTTGGCCGAATATAGATTTTTTTATTCTATGCGAGTTAATGAAAAATTTACAAGAATTTGAAAATGTCTGAAAATAATTAATAAAGAAAAAGTTGTTTTTATTTATTTTAATATATACGATTAATATAACGATGCGAATATTATTTTTAATCTTAACCAAGTGGGAAAGATAATGAGGATGCAAGTAAAGGAGAATAAATTATTAATCATATAAGACCACAGGGAATTTAATGATAAAATGAAAATAGAAAATCGTTTAAAGTTTCTATTAATTAATCCATATGCACAGATTTTCTTTATATATAATAACTGTTATAAACCGGCATAGTCCGTCCTGTATCATTTCTGGGCTCTCGATATTCTCGAGTGCGCCTCTATCCTTTTTTACGTAAAGTAGCTCTCAGAACACTTCCCACTCCATTTAAAGATAAGCTCTCCAGTACCAAAGGAATCTTTGGGAACCTCAGCTCCAGATCAAGTCTTACTTTCATATCAAGATAAGCTCTCCAGTACCAAAGAAATCTTTGGGAACCTCTACTCCAACATCCAGTATCAAAGAAATCTTTGGGAACCTCTGTTTCAACGTCCAAAGGAATCTTTGAGAAATCATCACATTGGCTCGCGCCGTCATGGCGGCCAAATCTCCGTGATTTCTCTAGTACCGGAGATACGTCTCCGGGATCTTCATCATCATCTCGTACCAGAGATACGTCTCTGGGATCCATATCATCATCTCGTACCGGAGATACGTCTCTGGGATCCTTATCATCGAACTGACGACACCTGCAATTCTCAATAAACATCATCAACAAACAAAGCGTGTTTAACTTTGTCTCGATCCTCGAAGCGCGATCGTCAACTACCGGACGATCGAATGTTTTGGCGCCAGCGGTCGTGTAACTTTTGATACGCGAGCTCGGGTGCCTTAACATTGGAGGCAGCGACGGGTTACCTTTTCGGTACTACTGTCGCGTCCCCTAACATTTTGGTGGCAGCGGTGGGATACCTTTTTGGTACTACTGTCGCGCCCCCCTTAACATAACTATGGTTAAATTAAAGTCTGCTTAGAAATGCAATAATAAATATTAAAGTTAAGGTGTTTTTTCGGATAATTGAGTGTGTTTATTTGATTTTATTTGAGATAAAACTATATATTTTTTTAGAAAAGTTATCTGGGCATAAACGCCTCCAAATACATAGAGCTTTCAGATAAAAAAATCATGAATTAAATTAATTCTAGTCATAAAAATGAAGACAGTATATAAAATATATCTTAAAGAATAAATATGTTTTTCATCACAGCTGAAAAATTTTCATTGCTAATTACAATAACCTAAAAAAATATTTTCACGCACAATCCACGCGAAAATTGTTCCATTTAGAAAATGTACTGAATCACGGTGTTTATCTTAATATCATAGTAAGGTGACTTAACACAAAATTGCCGAGAGATATATCCAGAATAACTTCATAGTATATTTCTATATAGAGGGTGTTTATTATGCTTTTTTTATATTTATATTTGTTTGTTTATCTTGGCGCAAAGTCTATATACGTTTTCAGAACAAACAGACACCTCTATTCTAATAAATGGCAATACTACAGAAGACTAGAGATAATTTATCGCTTATTCATGACCCCAGCGGCCAGTTAACAAAGGGAAAAGAGAGTGAGTAAATATTTTCAGGAGAGCGCCTCACAAAGGATCCGGTACATGTGCGAATATTTGAATTGGCCCTAATATAATATATGAAAAATGTAATAAATACGCATTCTCATAAAGTATGTGTGTACACAGAAAAAAAGGGATATTTATGGCCGGGGATATGAAGCTGGCGGCAATAACAGATCGACGCTAATCTATATGAAATCTGAAACGCCATAAAACAGCGACGCCGCCGCAGAGTGCGTCGATCTCTCGCCATGTATCGGACGTTATAATATATTTTTATTATTTCCGAGACCGTGTATTACGTCTTATTCAAATTTTATAGTGGAATGTTACAGAATTTTAAATGAAGGCGTCTATTCAAGGACGGCTCGCTGGAGCGGTTTTCACGGAGCAGCTTCTCATGCACAATGAAAATGCAATATAACTATAAATCGGTACCTACGGGCTTCAAAAGCAAACTGGGAACACTTTTCATCTAAGAAAAGAGCTAAAAAATGTGCACGGCGCTTTGAAAACGCCTAGAATACGTTCGCGACTCGGGGGCAGATGCGCTAGTTTTATAGCGGCTTATGGACCTCAGTTCGATCGATGAGTTTCGCATTAGCAATTTTATTCCATTTCGTTTCCATTAGTATATAATGCGATCATTAATTTTGTCATTGCGTAGACGTCTTAAATAAATAATGATCTAAAATCTATTTAAATTGTATGATTGCCTCTTCATAAATCAAGTTCGAGCTGCGATATAATCATTCACTCCATTTAAAAAATCAATTCTAAATTTACAGCTAAAATATTAAAGAGATACTTAAGAGTATTTGTCAGAATTTACTGAATAGAGATAAATTTTAACGAATTGCAATAATAATTCTAATTGGCAGCAAAATATTATTGGTATTCAAAAAAAAAGAACGTTATTTCGTTGGCCGTTTTCGGGGATTAGTTGCGCTTCGACTGCCTCACATGTTAATTCAATGACCAAACTTACTAAGAGTAAATTATGATTTGTAAAATTTGAACTAACTCAATTTACAATGGAACAATTTTTATCAAGAGAAGAAATTATTCAAAATTTGATGTTTTATTATTTTTTTTGAAAAAGAGACTGCAACAATTGCCACTATAGAATAAAAGGGCGTACAATTTTGGATACCAATGATCAACTGTTCAAGTCCGATCTCACATTTTGATTCTCAAGGACTAAATCATATTTATTATTTATGAGTATTTGGCCCCAAAACCTCAAAATGTTTATGAGAGAAGCATTAAAATGATGCTGATAAAATTATATTCTACTTATCAGATCTGTCATGGCGGCTCGAAAACAACCGAGACATCCGAAGGGGTCTATTTATAATGAAAAATAGACCCAAGCATTTCAAGTCAAGATATTGATGAATTCTCCATCAATATTTTGACACTTTTTATTATTAAAATGGATTATTCTAAGATAAAACAAGTTATTCATGATGTGCTTTATTATTAGGTGGATATTTTGGATTTTACTAATCAATATGACACGTAAGTAACACGCACGCTTGGCGATGTTTTGTCAGAGACTGAGCACACGCTGCCGACTGAGCTTTCATGACACGTGTCATTAGTATGTTTCACTCTCACTTGGCACATCGTACCGGATGCGATCGAGAAAAAACATCGCGCCCGTGGCAATGGAAGCGAATATTGTTATTTATTATAAGGCAATGATTATTTTTATTACATTAGACTTTTTTAGAAAAATTTGAGTTTGAAAAGACAAATATAAAAAGTTTGTGACATGTAGGATTTATCTTAAAAGATTTATTCGAGAAAAATCAAAAACATGGGACCCTAATAGATCCCTATCGGCTAGATTGAAAAAATTAAGTTCCAAAACAGTTTAAAAACCTTATTATGTTTTGATTTTAAATTGTGATCTTAGAAGAAGGATGAATGAACCAAAATGGATGCAGACTGAGTAAAAAATTAAGATGGTATGTAAGGATTTTATATGTTCCAAGTTAAAAAAAAATGGATAAGATCCCTGCTTATCCATTCGGTTTTAAAGACGTTTTATTGGAAGAACATACTTTTATCTGCATATAATATGATCAGTAAGTATTGCTTGGTTTTTAAAAAAGGAGTATTTTCGGAAAGAGAGCTAACATCATTTCAATACATGGAAATAATCGATAAAACATGATCAGAAGTATCTTTTCACATAACATCTTCCTAGAAATTCGGCATAGAGAAAACCATGACGAGAAATTATATCAGTTATGAAAGTCAATAATGAAAGTTAAATTTAGGATTCAGTGTCATAATCTGGTTACAAGAAAAATCCTAGAAGAAATATTAGAGCTTTTACAACTGTAAAAGGTGAAATAATGGAGAACCAAACCGTGGTCGTAGTTTTGCAAAGGATGAGACTATATTATTCTTCTTCAGAGAATTCGTTTGACGTGGTTTTTGGCGAAGCTCAGGTGTGTGATTGTAGGTTGTTGGTTGACAAGTATTGTGATTGGTGGGATTGTAGATGGGATTGTTTTTATAATTAATAAAATGATAATTACCCCATTGTCATTCAAAATACTTGCTATCGCTTGTATTAAAAATAATATAGTATAACTGAATAACTTGAGACTTAATGTATGTTTTCTAGATGGTAAAAAAACGTAAACTTACATGATCATATTTAATTTCTATGAAAAATACTCAATCAATCTTATTTATATAATAGATTTATTAAATTTATCTGTATATATAATCTATATTTAACAT
>JAGXCT010037157.1:122749-142511 GCA_022495035.1 Philopotamus ludificatus | reverse complement strand
AATTATCCCCCTATAACGTGGAACCTATCTGGACGTTATAGGGGGGTTTACTGTAATACGTAATTGATTTGTTGCATTCCCGTCATAGAGGCGGCATTCGAGTGATACGGAAATCTTCGATGCCGCTTCTCTGGCGGCATTCGAGTACAAAGGATTAAAAAAAAACAAATGTGCTCAGAAGTCAAAATATCTTATCTATAAAAAATCGACAATACAATTAATCTGAACTAACTTTTTATATGAAATTAAGCTTTGTGGCGAATGAAACCTCCACTCTCAACCAAGAACTCACTACAGCACATACATGCTAAGATGGGGTCATAACATGAACACGGCAATTTCAGCGAATATGCTAATTAAAAGAGAACCCATGTTTGTTTTATTCGAGAAATGTTTCATTTCCCGTCCTGGGGGCTAGCGGTTCCGACACGCCTATAACCGTATACATTCCAGATAATTACCGAGATTACTAATATGCGAAAAGTTCATAGAAAATGTAAATAATTAGCCGCCGTGTATAGGATGTGAAATTCATCAAAATGCGTTCCTATTATAATTTAGAAACGGAAATTATTACTCATGTGATAATTTCGAGAGGCAACTATCCGTGACACACGTAATTATGTTTACTCTGTGCCAGAGTGCAACACCGCAAATTACAGGAAAATCCACAGTTTGACCCAATTCTGTGACATAATCGCAAAAAAATAATTTTATCAAAAATATGTATTTTATGCACGACTTGCGATTGTGAAAAAAAAATCACACGCCCCCTATTTACTTGGTCTTCTATTAAATATAATATTACGCAAATGTACAGATTTGCACACTTTTTTTATCCAACACAAATGCAATATTTGAATAATCTATGCATTCTGTATTTACTCTATGAATTTTAAAATTGCATCGTGAGGTGATCATTTCATCAAAGTGACGACACTGCTGCAGCTTCGTAATAGCAAATCACTTTGCATTGAAATGTTTTGCAAAATTTTGTGGGATTTTGCAAAAAAAACAGAGAGATGCAATTTAACTAAGATAATAAAAAAATATATAATGAAGTGACTAACGAGAATATGAGTACACAAATGCAATACAGCTATTTATATTCTCATAATGCCTTTTATCTCAAATGTGTATACCATAAATTTTCATTAAAAAATTATTTATGGTGTTTTCGGATACACATGTGATTATCAATTTAAACTCCATATCCATCCTTATTAAATTATCATTAAATCAGCATTATCAAATCATGGATTCGTTCCTGAGCTGTGATTCCTCTAAATGTTATGCATTTTATGCATGAAAGATCAAACATAAAGATACGCTTTGCATTGTTCTAGTGTAGTCATCTTATTATTTTTTTCTCCAAATTCAACTTTTATTATGTTGCAAAAATCACACATATAATAGTTATCTCCATGCTTCGCCACTCGCTCACCATAAATGAAACGTTTCATATAAATTTGTCGCTATCCCTGAAAAGGGTTTCGAATTTATGACGCCGAGTCAGAATTTGAATTTGGCCGAGTCCGAGTTGATTTATCAAACTTGAAACCTGACATGCTGGCGGGCGGGGCTCATTGATTGACAAATGGTGAATGTCAAATATCTGGTCTGGCGACCTTGTTTCGGATCAGGGTCGGATATGGAATTGGTTTAATCTTGTCGCACCATTGCGTAACAAGCGCCGGTGCGTAATGTCCGACAATTGCCATTTGAAAATGTGGAACGGTCTTATTGGCCCTCTTCCTGTCCCGAGGACCACTCGCTCCGCGCAAAGTAATGCGTATCTGGGATAATTTCGATTCCTGGAAGAGATTAGATGTCGTTAAACAGTAAATTGTCTCTGTATTTGACATGATTTTATGCTTGAAATGTATTGTGCGCGCATGCTTTGTGTACGAGTGTACGTTGGACTTCGGAGACAGCGTCTACCAAGGTCAACTGCAATTGCTTCCAAATAAATTTATGCATAAATATGACTTATATTTGTTTTTGGCACATGCGAAATGTTGTCAAAAAGATCAGATGTCGGAGAGCGCTCTAGTATGTCAATAGTATGTTTTTACAACGTAGCAAGTCGTAAGCAACGTAGCAACGTAGCGTAAGTCGAGGAAAGCACAAAACTTTTTTGGCAAAATAAGGTTTAAGTTTTAGAGGATAGGTGAAAGTAAAATAGATCTATATATTCAGTGGCGAACGGTGAACATGATGTTGGGTGTGCTGAATGTGGAAAAAAATACAGTTTTTTTTTAATGAATTTTTATTATTAATTATACAATAAATTTTTCAAGTAATATCAATGGAGAAAAAAATACTTATACAACTAAAACAGAAGGGCACACTTTACGATAGTGCAATTAATGTATAAATAATAATAAAATTCATTAAAAAAAACTGTATTTTTTTATATATTTTTTTCCACATTCAGCACACCCAACAGCAACACCACCGTACGCCCCTGCTATGTATATGCACTCAAGAAGATATTATTTATTGGACATATTGCACATAACATAATCTACATACATATAGATATAAACGAACTACAGTAAACCCCCATATAACGTCAAGATAGGTTCCACGTTATATGGGGTTAAGGTTTTTCAACTTTATTTTTTTAATGAAGGAAATCAGTAAATCAAACATTTTCATTTTTTTTTTTTTGTACATGTACACGTGCTAACCAGCGCAAATTACTTGACTCGCGCAATGAGCGACATCCTTTCGTATTTTGGCTAACGTAATCTTCTCGCAACTTGCGGGCAGAGAAGATCAACGCGACATTTTATTAGTTAATTTTATAAAATTATAAAATATTATTAAGAAAATTAAAATTAGCGTTTTAAAAAAATTACGTTATAGGGGAGATCGACGTAATAGGAAAAAACCGCCTAAAACGTTATAGGAGTGTACGTTATAGGGGGTTTACTGTACTTCCATAATTGGTCCAGTGTTAATTGTCTTTTATCCCTTTTCATTTCTTTATAAATGAAAATATAGGATGCAATATCATTATTTACTGCTTTTGTAACTTTCGCGTGTTTAAAAATCGCGTAAATCGAGGAATGACTATATAACGGTTAGTGATTAATATAACTGAACATATACAGTCAACCTTTCTATAACGCCGAGAATAGGACCAAGCTAAATAAACCCATGCACAATTTGGAGTTAGGTTTTTTTAATTGTATTTAGTAAATTGAACGAGCTTTTCTCACTTGTTCCAAAGATCGAATTTTTTTTCTGCTAAATAGTTTCTAAAATTTTCAAACAAACCATTTTTAACACTATAGATGCAGGGTGCAAATAAATCCGTATCATCGTGTGCGGCTCTCGAGTGGTGCAGATTTATTCCACGCCCTATAATAAGGCGCTTGAGTGCGATGTGCTGGTTTGTCTGAATACATACTATTGTATAGTCCTATAATAGACCTAAAGCTCAAATTCCGACATTCTTTTGTCAGTATTTTTCCTGTCCCTTTCCATTTCCTCTTATTAAAATAATACTGCAGTAATTTTATTTAAATCCGAAGGTGAATTTAAATGGAGCACAGACTATCGAAACACTCAACCTAGCCGTGCCTATATTGGGTACTCCAAGTTTTTGATTTTTCACGAATAACTCTTATAATATAAATCCCACGTGTCATAAACTTTTTTTATTTGTCTAATCATTGTCCTTTATTGTCTGCAATTGCGAAAAAATAATATAAACAAAAATATTCGCTGCTGTTGCCACGCGATCTTTTTCTCGCTCACGTTTAGTACGATGTGCCGAGTGCGAGTGAAACATGCAGCGATAGCTCAGTCTGAGAGCGTTGTTATTTACGCGTCAGATTGATTAGTTAACTGATCCGTCACGACGGCTCAAAACCAACGCCGCTGGCCTATGGGGCATATTTTGTACGAAATTCATACGCCATCGGCCAGAGACTTTGGTTTCGAGCCGTCGTGACGGATCGGTTGAGTGATTATCAATGTATGGTTTACCATACATAATATTCAACCATTTGTCTGCCAGAAATAAGTTTTTATCTTGCTATTATGGAGATTTATTTTCTAAAAATTCTAAAAGAAAAATCATATTTGATTATCTCTCTTCTATGGATTAATGATCTTAATTGCACGCGAATGTTAACCTATTGTATTAATTTAATTTCTTTACATTGTAATAATTAATTTGAATCAAATTAGCATATCACAAAGATTATCCAATTTTCGATACGATCATTCTGAATTGTGCGTTATTTCAATACTTTCTAATTTTGCCAATATATCATTATTATATATTTGATGTAATGAAAATAATTAAAGTAATTAATACCACTTTCACCCAATATCGGTTCGTTTTGCAAACAAATTGCATATTCATCCGAGTAAAAAAGTTATGTATACACGTTTGATAAATAATAATATGAGAATGCAAATTTCGATACGATTATTCTGAAGAAAATTGCTTATATCAGGTTAATGTCAAGTATTGTGTGCGGTTACACAAAGGTAAGCGGATTCTCATGGGGTTTTTTGCGGTCAATTTACAGAGAGCACGGTCATTAACCAGTGACCCAACACTTGACAAGGTATAAACCACAACTATGATATTGAAAAAAAATATATAATAACGAAATTTCGAAACAGCTTCCTGTCCCAAGCGGGACATTGATGAAATTTTGAATTTTGATTCACAAATCTGAGCCGATATACAGCGTTGTCATTAGAGCATCACTTGTTCAAATATGATTATCACATTGAACGCATACACATAATATATCATCGTTTGACATGTGTTTACATTAATTAAATCTTTAGAAACATATGTTGTTTGTGGATCCATGACTAGAACCATTTCTTATATCAAATCTATACAAATATTTACACACATCAATATGAACGGTTAATAAAAAACATTATTTTAACATCCAAATTCTTTCTCCATACCAGTGACTTATTATATATTAATATCTATGTTATTACAGTCCCTGGACATGTTTTCCTTGCCTCTTATGTTTTATTAGTATTGGATATAGGCTATTTAAAAAAGTTCTCGATGAACTTTATGCCAACGTTATATTACGCATTATGGTATATTTTGTGTCATTTATTTAACCTAGCCGTCTATTTTGGAAACCAAGTTTTTTTCACAAATGACTCTTTTAATAATCATTGACTTTTATTGTCAGCAATTGAGAAAAAAAAAAAACAAGAATATTATTTTAAAAAGGCGTAATTGAAAAACTATTGCAAAAGCAGATCGATTATCATCAAATTATACACGGTTAAAAACCGTGTATAATCGGATGTATGTACACCTATCCCTCGATTTACACGGTACGATTTTTTTTAAAAAAAAGTTAAAAATAAATGTTGAAAATAATCAATAATAAATAATTTTATTCGAAGCCTTATTATGTCGAAAGAAGTAAAAAGAAAAGTTATTTCTTTAGCATCCAAAATAAAAATTTTGGAACGTTTACAAAATGGAGAAAGAGTAATAGATGTTGCTAGATTATATATGAATGAAGCTACAGTAAAAACCATTAGAAAAATGAGAAACTCGATTAGAAGGTGCTTGGCAGCTGGCACTATGGTGAGCACAACTTCATATATCAGAGATATTGCAATGAAAACATGGAAGAACCTTAATGATTTGGATAGAGGACCAAACACAAAAACGGATGCCAATTGATACCAATGCTATTACAAATAAAGCATTGCGGATTTACAAAAAAAATTAAAGAGAAGTTACCATTCTCTTCTTTGTCTGAAAAGAAGCAGACTTTCACAGCCATGGTTGGTTCGAAAAATTAAAATCAAGACACTTTCTACATACTTTAAAATTAAAAGGTGAACTGTTATATGGCGATGTAGATGCAGCGCAAGAATATCTAGCAAAAGTTGCTGAAATTGTTGCCATTAATTTATATACTCCTGATCAGGTTTTCTATGCTGATGAGTTGGGGTTATTTTGGAAAAAAATGCCAGAGAGGACCTATGTGTCTAAAGTTCGTAAATCAGCTAGCGGTCATAAAGCAGCAAAAGTTCGCATAACAGTTCTTTTCTGTAGCAACGCTTCAGGAGATCACACTATGAAACTATTAGTAATTAACAAATCAAAAATGCCTCGCGTATTTAAAGGAGTAAATATCAACCATCTTCCTGTTTATTGGAGGGCCAACAAGCGTGGGTTACTACAGCAATGTTTAATGAATGGTTTCATGAGTGTTTTATCACAGATGCCAAGAAATATTTAAATGAGAAGGGACTGCCTATCAAAGTTCTTTTATTAATTGAAAATGCACCGGGTCATCCACAAGATCTACAGCATGAGAAAGTTTTAAAATATTTTAAAAAACAACCAAATCATGCGTTTTTTGGGTACATTTAGATTTACACGGTTTTACATTAAAAAATATACAATTTCGATTTACACGTTTTTTTCCAGGAACCTATCTACCGTGTAAATCGAGGGATAGGTGTACTTGAAAATTATTAATCCACGGGAATTCAAAACAATAATCTCCAAACACCGGCTAAAATAATTCTACACACAATGCACATCCCCAATTCATCGTTTCAAACGTGCAAAAAGCGTTTCCAGTGGCTTTGTTGATTTAATTAATCCCTGCCACTCTTCATTTTTGCTCCATAGACATCACATTCATCATTATTCAGTTATTCATCGATATAACGCTGCTTTGTTAGCTCTCAACTGTATATTTAATATCTAAATCCCTTTCAAACGCGTATTTTTGGTTCATATACGGAATCGAGATAAATGATTCATTCGCCAATTTAAAAGAATAAAATAAGCCACACAATAAAACTGTCGTAAGTCGGCTCTCACGCCCCTTCTTTACACACTCCATAAAAGCGCCATCATCATCAATCCAAATGGCACTGTAATCAATGAATATTATGACACAAATTTTTACACCGTTCGCATTATATAACGCATCATTTCGGGGTGTGTGTCGCAACGCGTGGACCATCATCATCATCGGCGAGGCCCCGTGCGAAATGAGTAACGCATTTAGCGTAAAAATTGTTAAGGTCATCTTCACATGGAAGTCGTCGACAATCAAAATCCGATGTTACGTATTGAGATGTCATGTGCCATTGGCTCGGCGCTTTAGAAAGCGGATTGGCGCTATTACGAAAACTAACTGTTCGTACCCAAGTTTATGTGCATCCAATCATCAGTCACTCACCTTGGCTGCGGCAATGATGATGATGATGTGTGCGTAAGTCACTTGACATTCCTGGCCAACCGGATCGGCGGCTTACGCGTCCGCTCTCGATCGCGGTAAACGCGGACGGCCGTTCCTTCGTAGGTGCAAAAAATAATATAAATAGACCGTCCGATGCCGATAATTAAATTGCAAATACACGAATATCACGCAATGTCCCGTTGCCGGTACTGTTAATGTCATTTTGGTGGATTGGGCCGCGGCCATAGGTCGCTAAGAATACGCTGGGCCGAGAATGGATAGACCATCCGGAATAACAAGTGGTTCGGAAATGTGTCGCGACGGCTTGGGATGGATCGAATACAATTATTTGCAATTATCATTCTATGCGTTGATGTAATATGCTTTGACCCCGAGGTGAACGCTGAATCTGCGTTCTGCGACGTGGGCGCAGGACATGCTGTGTGGTCCTCTTAAAACATTAGCACTGGACGTGACATAATTTACTGTGTGGATAAATGACTGCTTTTGTAATTGTTTGTGTGTTTTTTTTATTTTTATAAATATTAAAGGTAAACTAGGCACGATACAATTATATATTGTCAAGATTTTTCACCAGATTTGTCCTTATTGAGAATTTGTTGCCAATTATAGAAAATAGAGTTCGATTATACCAAGCTTTTATTATATCAATAGAATTTAAATCATAGTTAACATTGATTAGATTAAATATGTGTATTACTTAAAAATCAGAATTACTGTATAAAGTGAAACCCCCAATTACACTTCTCCGAATTACGCGTTGAGTGGAAATATTCGCCGCAAATCCCCCAATTGCGCGGTCGCATTCACATACAGTCAATTACACGACTCCAAATTACAGGGTCCCAATTTTACTGTTAGCAGGGGTTAACCTGTATAGTACATAGTATATTATCATTACAATAAAATTATTAATATCGACGATGAATCAATTAAAATAATACAGACAGAAAAAAAATATTATTTTATCCATCAAACTGTAATCTAATTATGCCAGCAAAATATAGTATAGATAAATTATCATCTAGAAAAAGTGCAGTCTAGATATGCAGGCTTTGATGATATTAATTAAGAAGAATATGATACCAATAAAAAAAGTGACAGAAAGAAAATTTAGTTGAAATAGCATATCCGATCGATTAATTTAAATTAGAATACGATAATAAAGATGAAGCATTGAGTATTTTTCAATATAAAGTACAGTTAAACCCCCACTAACACTAAAATCGGGACCGTGTATGTTGGAGTCGTGTTATTGGGGGAATAGCCTGGCACGTGTCGAATACACAGACACTAGCCAACGTTTGACTGTATGCACCGCACAGACGGCAGACGTCAAATGAATAGTCAGCCTTGTATGTATATGTCGACCGTCGACCGCCGGCGTGAATGCGACCGTGCAAGTTGGGGTATAGGCGGCGAATATTTCAATCCATCGCGTTATTCGGAGTAGTTAAAGATCAACTTTCACTGAAAGAAGCATCGTTGTTAACCGTTCTGAGACTGTAGACCGAGAATCTATAGACAAATACGAAAAGTTCGTGACATGTAGGAATATATTAAAAGAGTTATTTAAGAAAAATCAAAAACTTGGGATCCCAAATAGACCTCAGCAAAGCTTAGACAATAGCAAAGAAGTAATTAATAAAAGTATATCTTGCACAAAATAATTAGAAGAAGATCATTCCCTTATGATATTAACACATTCCGGTCCGCTGGGTTGGGCCGGGCGATTTCGCGAAAAAAATAGCAAAAGTTAAGTACTTCAGTTAAATCGATGTAACTCTGATACCATTTAAGTTACGTCAATAAATTTAATAAAGATTATCTCTATGTAAAACAAAAATAGTTCAAAACTTCTCAAAGTGTGATCTGCGTATCAATGAAATATAAATGATTATGGTTTAACATCAGCACCAACGCGGACTCGAAAACGCGTCCCCCGTACTTCTACGTAGGCCCGCGAGGACGCGAATTCGAGTCCTCCGGACCGCAACGTGACGATAAAAAGATATTAAAAAAATGCTTCGTGACAAAAATCATAAAGAATTTTAATTAATAACTCGAGAGAAGCATGTTGGATTTCACTATTGCCAAAATTAAAAATAAAAAGAGCAATATCTTAGGTAGAAAATCCTATTACTTGGTATTTTGTAAAAATTATTAAAGTAATTGAAAGTATTATGGATGAGGCCCCACTTAATTATTATAGATGCTAAAGATATAAAATCATCTAGACGAAAATTGAGTCAGATGATAATATAAGCCACGATAAAAGACTCAAAGAGTCAAGATATTTTCTCTTAAATAATATAATTATGAATTTTATATAATTTTATAAATAAAATAATTACTAAACCAAGTATGCATAATATACATCCATATATGCAGTAAGCTTAGATAAAACTGACAATAATGCGTTTGTAGAAACCGAATGTTCGCAATATAATATAGCAAGATTTCGGATTTCAAAAGGAAGTTTTTTATTAAAATTCTAGGAGTAAAATATATATGAAAAATAATAAATATAGTACCTTCCGATTATCCGTGTATGAATTTAATACATAGGAAATAGTATCACGTCTAAAGACGCACACATATAAATAATGAATTTAAAGGAATATATTTGTGATAATTAAATTTAAAGGAATCTATTATAAATGATTTTAAAATTAAGGTCTGGTTTAGAAATGTATATGTAATATTTTAAAACGAAATAAAAATTAACAGTTCGGATTATACGTGTTTTTCGATTATCAATGCGGCCCCTCCTCTCAAGTCTACTATATAAGAAACAACAAATATTATATATTAATTTTTATTATATTCTATGAGTGCGGTAACTTGATTTTATTGTTCCATGAAGAGGCTTTGATTTTTTTATATTGAGATCCGTTAAATCGAGATTTTACTGTAATGAGTCAGTGAAATCGAATTATTCTCGAAGCATCAGAACGAATTTGTGGTAATGATGATTGCCTTGGATAAAGGATTATGGAAATGCAGCAATACATCAATTGAGAAAATTTTATGAACCAATTTGTGGTTTTTAAATAAATTCATATTTATTTATGCGATTTAAATTTTTTGTGAAATTCACATAGTGACATCTATAAACCAGCAATTGTAATTCATAGTCAAATCGTGGATTCAGAGTATTTTTTCTAGATAATATAACATTAACAACATTCAAATTAAATACCGGTTTAAAATATTACCATCAAATGCGATGAAAACGACGATTTATCCAAAAATTCTAATACCAGCGATCTAATTTCACAATGACCGAAGACCGCCCGGTGGTTAAACGCTGTTCGAAATTATAATCTAACGCCATTATGACTTTAACTGTTGTACGTAGTAAATTCTAAATATAGTATATATTCCAATTACGTCCGACACAGTATTGCATTACCCTGACTAATGGTCCTATAGTTGAGTGCATCGGACACCGCATTAACCAATTTCGGAGCCAATAAAATTTGCATCCATCACACAGCCGTTATAAAAGAAAATGAGATTTTTTCGTGTTATTAACCCATTAACCACCTAATCCGGCCGAATGCCTCGGGGTCACACTAAATCGAAACAGCGTGACAAAACTAACGACTCATCAGTCATAACTGTTTTAATCAAGCAGGATTTAACGACAAAATAGCCATATTTATGTTAGTGGGGTAGCTAGAAATTTTGGGCCATAATGCAAAGGTCGCCTTAGGGCTTGTCCTCATTTAACTTTTAAAATATAAAAACATTGGCCGAATGAAATTATTTTAAAGTTCCTAATAAATTAAATACATTAAGTATTCCTTTCCACTCTACCAAAAATGTATGTGTGAATTTTTAAATTTTTTTATATTACTACTAATTATTAGATAAATAATCCTATTTACAATACATTTTAAATATTAACGACAGGAAAAGAAACAGCGAACGGTAAAATTATGATGTATGAATGAATATTTGCACAAAATAATGAGTTGCGCAATGTGAAATTTATTTATTTATTTATTATCAGGTAAAAAACAATCAGATTAGCAACAAACAGGCATTACAGATTAACCCAGGTCGCTAATCACGCATGTTTTTTTTATTAAATGGATTATTCTAAGAATAAAAATAGTTATTCATGACATGCTTTGTTATAATTTGGTCGATATTTTGGATTTTTTAACTAATAAATATGACGCGTAAATGATACGCACACTCGGCGATGTCTCTCCGCCGATTGACTCTAGCAGCATGCGTTTACAATACACAACAAGTTTGTTACATGGAGGATTTACATTAAAAGAGTTATTTGAGAAAAATCAAAAACTTGGGTTCCCCAATAGCCATTGGCTTGGTTAAGCGCAAACAAAGATTTTAAGGTGCATTTTAGAAAATATTATCAACAGTATTGGCTTTAGAGAGATACTCCTGTTGCTTATCTTGCATTATAAGTTATAACAAGAAAGTTTTTGATAGTTTTTTCCATATCCATACCGCATGGAAAAAGAATTTAGCGCGTTTATCAACCTTCTTACCAAAAAAGAAATCGGTTGCATCCAAATATTTAACCGTTTAGACGCCACGGCGTGCAGGCACGCGAAACCAGCTAACCAACAGCGCCACGGCCAACGCCACTACGAATTTATTTATGAATAAATATAATATTTTTAAATGAAAATTAATGCAGAAACAGCTTTTGAAAGCAATGTGATTGTTAGAATGTCGATATGTTTACCCGTTTCATTTTATTTGAAGTTTATAGGGCGTACGGTAAAAATCCATATAATTGGCTTGGCGATTAAAGGGTTAACAATTGCTATCGGAGCAACCGATTGTTTTCTCTCATTTACAGGAATAATTATGTATTAATTTTATTAATATGTAAGAATTTTACTAGGGTCTTATTTGAGCCGTTCCAAATACAAATGTTTACTTACATTTTGTGTCATTTCAATAAAGGTATAAATAAAAATGATGTTTTCCTTTTTTCACCAATGTCTCCACAAAAAAGTGAGCAGCATTGTGTTAGCTGTCAAACACATTCGAATTTAATAAGTTTAGAAAAAGTCTATGAAAAAAAAGGACCGGAGAGGTACGGGGCAAAAATGTTTGAATACCTATGATGACCAAAAACCTATGATGACTATAAACATTTGACCAAAACAAGTAAATCTCGTCCAAGAAAATATGAAATCATTATATATTTTGACAGCTGATATAGCAAGGCTTGCTTGTGAAAAAGTTCGATTGGTTCTACCCAGTATTTTTGTTTGGTACTCATTTAAATATGGAAAGTGAAAAGCAGCATTTTCGGCATATTTTACTTTATTTCTATGGAAAAGGTAAAAATGCTGTTCAAGCAAGAAAAATATTATCCGATGTATATGGAGAAGATGTATTGACAGAACGCCAGTGCCAAAGTTTGCCTGGTTTGCAAAGTTTCGATCCGGAAATTTTGATGTTGAAGATGCACCACGTTCTGGAAGGCCAGTTGAAGCTGATGAAGACCCAATAAAGGCATCAATTGATGCAAACCGTTAAATAACAGCTAGTGAGATCGCTCAGAGATTAAATGTATCAAATTCGACCGTTCATGATCATTTGAAACGCCTAGGTTTCATCTCAAAGCTCGACATGTGGGTTCCTCATGTTCTTACGGTAAGAAATTAATACCGTCTCGTTGACGTCTGTGATTTCCTTCTCAAATGTCAAGAAAATTTTCCATTTTTAAAGTGCATTATCACTGGGGACGAGAAATGGGTTGTCTACAACAATATTAAATGCAAGAGATCATGAGTAAAAAAGATGAACCGGCTCAAAGCACTTTGAAAGCCGATATTCATAAAAAAAAATGTGATGCTATCTGTTTGGTAAGATTTCAAAGGAATTGTTTTTTTTTTAGCTTCTACCAACAACACAACGATCAATTCTAAAGTGTACTGTCATCAGCTGGACAAATTGAACGCTTCACTTTAACAGAAAAGGTCATAATTGATCAATAGAAAAGGTGTAGTGTTCCATCAAGATACCTCATACAAGTTTGTTAACTCGCCAAAAGCTTTAACAGCTTGGATAGGATATACTGCCACGCCCACCATATTCTCCAGATCTGGTAACTTCTGATTGTTATTTGTTCTGATCTCTACAAAAATTTACTTCAAATGAGGAGGTCAAAAATCACCTGGATCAGTTTTTGCTAGCAAAGAACAACAATTGTATGAGCGTGAAATCATGCTACTGCCAGAGAGATGGCAAAAGGCACTACAAGAAATTCGTCTTTCATTTTCATAAAAAATAACGAAATTACTTTCAAAACAACCTGATATAATTTGCAATGTTTTCGAAGCATATTAAATTTCGGTCTTTTAAAAAGGAAAAATAAATTTTATAATTTATTGTGCTCTTCTTTTTTATTAGCCCGTTCCGACGATATAAATATTTAACAATTTTAGAGGAATTTGGGGCCCCCAAGGCCCCAATACGCCAAGGGCCCCGATGCCTTGCATCGTTTTTGTCTTAAGGTAGCTACGCACCTGATTTATTTGTGAAAACGATGCTTTATTAGACGGAATGCATAATCTTCTTAAAAGAAACCGTACATGTTTCTAACGGTGTTATAAAATGCATTAATCGAATTAACAAGAAATTTGCACCGAAACGCATGGACGGCGTTATGATTTCACAGTGAAAAACTCACTATTAGCAGTATTATAGTGATTGTTTGAGTTGCTAATGCAATTGTTATCGCACGAACTGTAATTACACGCATTATGCATTAGTACAGATTTTGTCATCTCGATTTAATATCGTTAGAAAGACATGATAATGACCGTATGCAAATTAGGGTAATTGGCTCGGACAAACCGCGTACATTTAGACCAAATGACCCTGTCCATGATGAGATGTTTCAAAAATTATAGTCCAAAAAATTTTTTGACAACAAAATCACAGTTTAATTAAATCAAAACGTTTATGATTGACTTCATCCTTGACCAAATTTGGCTTTTTGGTATGGCATCACACTCCCATTGCACGGAACAAAGGAATAGTGCATGCTGTATGTTATATAAGCATCGACACACCTATAGAAATACGATTAATTTTTTAAAACCATAACATAATTTATCAATACCATTAAAAATTATCATTACATCACACGAGAAATGCAGATATAATGATTTGTTACGATTATAATGCACTTAATTAACATTAAAATATTGCATAACATTAATAATACGAGACATATACATACTATGTAATTAAATATACATTAAAATAATTAATATTGAGTAATGGTGAAACGATTTCATAATACATATGCCATATAAATCAGAATAATTAGATACACATATTAAAATGTAAATAATACCTTATTTTTGCTGATTGGTGATCCGGATGATATTCTCAAAACGTATCGTTCGATGACTCTGATATTATTTTGAGGTTAGGTAACACTGGGGTGTCGACAGCGGATTTATTACTAACAAACGATGCTGTTTATTATCGCAATGACTGTCTGGATTGTATTACAATATTTATAAAGTCAGAAACGTGATTTTATTGTGTAAATAACGCGATTTTCATTGACTTGTCACAGATTGAGGTTATGTATTATGTCAAAGTATTTAAGGGCGTTTCTCGTAAGTAATTGAGCGGGGTTTGAGATGTAATGATGCGCGAAGGGTTTATGATCGATGAACAATCGTTGATTTTTGTGTTTGCAGATCGATTCATTAATAAATGTGAGAAATTGTTACAGAATCGAACTGTCACGGAATAACTAGTCTGGCAACACAGCGCGGCTGCGTTAGAGCTGCGCGGCGGACGTAAACACTAGGCGCCACTGGCTCGCAAACTGTGGGCGTGGTTTAAATAATATTTATTGATTGGGCGTATTATTCATAAATATTTATTAATGTGATGTTTATTATCCTAAACGTTTAGTTTAAATATAAATACAGACATCTTATAGTGCTTCCTGGCATGTGCGGCAGTCTCTCCTAGAGTGCTCCCTTTTAAATTTTTACAAAATTTGCCGTTTTTTCAAGACGATATATTTTCAACGTCAAATTATTTATTTTGTATATATGTAATATATTGCCGTGTGAAATAAAGGTCAATGGCCTTTGGTTGACAACAAAATAAAACTAAAAATAGAACAAACTCTTTTAAAATATACAAATGGGGAAAAGGGTTGATGTATTGATTTCGTTAAATTTACAAAATACAATAAAAAAAGCTGACACTAAATATTGTGTGGATCTTTTTTAAACCCATTTTTTTTAAACCCATGGAAATAAATTATTATGTAAGTATGCTTATTTGTATAAATGATTAGAATTATTAGTGTGAATAAAGTGCGAATTCACATACAATTTGACTGTTATGCTAATAGTAATTTCACATGATAAAAATTCTAAAAACGTAAGTATGTATTAACCTTTTCCACTCTGTAGGCTAGACGAAAGGAAACAACTTAAAGCAAGTTTTTTTGCATTCATTTTGAAAAAATAATGTATTTTTTAATCGGATATCAAATCAAATTATTCCCTATAGATCATTTTTATTCATTTTACCAATCAATATCACTTTTAATAAATTTGTTTAAAAAGAAATATAATGAGGAGAACTTTGAAAGTGGACAGAGTGGAATGGGTTAATATTAAAAAGTAAAAAGAAAAATGTTATCTATATATAGCCGTGCGGTAATTGCTTGCTTAAATTGAATTGAAACACATTTTTTTTCCTCATCATATTTTCTAAAAATAAAACACTTTAAGGCTTATTTTCTATAAATAAAAAGCTTTTGTTCCGGAAATAAATATTAAAATAAAGAAAACGGTATATTTTTAACATTCTGTATTTTATTGCGTTTATTAATATCAACACTTAATTAAAACAAGATATTTATATTTTTTCGGATAAAAAAATATTAGCCTTTGATTATAAATAAATAAAACGTTTTTATATTGATATTAGAACCTAATTTTACCATTTGTTAGAGCAAAAACTCTAAATCCATATAATAGGTTGTTCGGAATGAAAACCACATTTTTTTTTCGGCAAAAAAATTGGACGAATTAGTGTAAAATATTGTTTATAACTAATTCCTATCTCCGGCAATTTTTCAAATCCCTTCTTAAGATTTTTAAGGTTCAGAGTGTGTTTTCGGATGATTTTTTTTATAGTCAAAAATTCTATTATTTATTCCAATAACTCTGTGAGTATGGCAAATGAGGTAACATTTGCCAGTTTATTTGCAGCATTATTTTCACTTTTAGAGCATGTGCATAGTCTTGTTGAAACATAATTCCCTTTCTATTGAAAAAACGTGTATATTTAGCTTTTATTATTGAAAATTACACAAGATTGTCATGACCAATGAATATCTAATGTAATTATTAATCCTTATTTTAAAAATTCATTACAATGTCAAAATATATGTTTAATTTAGTCATCCACGGTATTTTTTTTTTACATTATCGTAAGTTATCCATTTTCCGTCCCAAGATATTTTTTCTAATACTACAGAATTCTCTGACTTGACAACAACGATAAGCAATCCTTAACTAATTTTGATAGTCCTCAGATTAAGAGGCATCTTATGAATTCCTGTTGCACGATTTGAATCCACGAAACCAATATTGACATCTGCATTCTGTCGGCTAAAAACTTAATTTATAGCTTTTGTGGTATTGATTGCGTTGAAGCCTTAATAGTAGAAAAATAGCATACAATGTTTAAAATGTTGTTTGTTGATTTCGGGTTTATCTATTTCATCCTTAACTATAAAAAAAGATTTGTATAACGAAAAGTATAGCTAACAAACAGTACAGTAATAAACATCTTGAAAAAATGTGCAATTTGCCGTGTTTGGACTAAAACTGAACCCAATGTGCAAAATCATTGATATTAACATATTTTTGTTTTGTTGACAAACTTTACACACAATAGTCTTAAAAATTTAAATTAAAATATATACATATTTATGAAAATAATGCTTTAAATAAACATGCTTGGGAACCTATGGTTTATATCATACGTTGGCTGAAACGAAAAGAAAAGCTACAGCGGCACGTTTTACTATCTTTTTGCTTTGAACCCGGCGTTACACCATTGGCCAACATCCCCAATCAATAATTTAAAACAAGCATTTGACATTTTGTAACGGCAATAATTTAAAATTAAATGCATTTTGACCTACTTTTATTCAATTAAATCCGATTAATAACGTACACAAATTATTTGGCACTAACAAGGCGAATTGTGTAGCAAGATTTAACAACGATAACGAAATTTATTTGCATAATATTATTGAAACAAATATAAGTTTACATAATCCGGTGCAGCAGTGCAAAAAATTGTTTCGGTTCCATTCCGAGGAGCAATTGTTACGTTATGCGGAAATCTAATTAGGAGCGATTTATCAGACAGTTAAAAATGCGTGAAATGCAATTTTAATCACCGCATACGTGGACTATCTTTTTATAGTTTTTTGTTTATATTTAATTTATTGATTATTGTTCGCTTTGTCGGATAAAAAATCAATTAACAAAATGTAAAAGCCGTTTAATTGTTTATGTTCAGTTCCTGTGTCTAAATTGAATGGACGTTTTCATGGTAGGCCGCACACGTGTAGATTGAAAAGCAACTGAATTAACTGTTGAATTACTATTCTGCGAAAATCTTAATAGCCCATTTTTAAAGTGAAGTTAAACGTTGGGTGAAACTGAAATGGAGCGTGTTCAGTAGGCTGAATGAGGTGTTTAAATGGAAAGAATTGTTTTTTTTTAAGATAAGGGGTTAGTGGATAGAATCCTAAATTCACATACGTAATAATAATATAGGGTATATAATAAAATCATTGTTTCATTATTTTATTGCCTATTAATTTTTATATTGCTAGTATTAAATCATAAACGGTTGGATGCACTTCATAGACCAACCCTTCCATACTTAAAGCTTAAAGCTAATATTAAACGAGTACCGGTTACTTTAGTTAAGTGCTACTAAAATGCATTCCACATTTTATATATGCACATACATTTTCTCTTGAACCCTAAGCAAAGCACTTAGCATGACAAGCTGAAAGACAGAAGCCCATTTTGTAACAAATCAAACATTGGAAGAGTTGTTGACGTACGAGATACATAGACGTATATATATATCCACATACGTAACATCACGTATATTTCTTTTTAGTATTCGACAAGGTGTGTGTAGATGTTGGATCAATCAATTATCAAAAATAATGGTGATGGACGTTATTACTTAAGTTCGAACTTTGCCGTACAAATTGGGCTTATTATTTTATTCGCAAAATAATTGTTTCCGCTGTGTCAATGCCCTTATCCACGGGTAAAAAAAAATCGATAATTCAATATCTACATACGTGCGTTTGAGTGATATAAGCCCCTTCGAAACTTTCAACTAAGTCTTTTATATACGCATAAGAAAAATTTTCAATCTAACTTTGATTCCTGAATATGGAACTCAAACACAGATATGTATGTATCGCGCTTTTCAACTATTTTGTTGGAAAAGTACTAAAAATCCTTTAAGATATACAGTTTTTTTTATAAATATGTATGTATTATTCATCCTTCAACTGAATTACGCTATGATTTTACTCTAACAATGGTCAGTTGTATTTTGTTTGTCGATCTGCTTATAATAGCTAATAGAATATAAAAAAAACTATTTTTGCACCCCATCTCAAATAAAATTATTTGTGCTGGATTAGTATTTTGTACGAAATTTAATATTATATGTTAATTTCATTAAAAAAGCTAATACAAAGACTGCGAAAAAAATGTGCCATTTAAACATACTGACTAATCGACCATGTCAGAAAAGGTTCAGACTAGTTTGAAGTATAAATTTTACCAAAAAAAAATAACCTTAAAGTAATCGGAAAGTGACTGAAAAATAAGGTGTTACGGAGGTTGAATCAAATTCGATAAAAACTATTCTACAAATAGCAGATACAGTCAGATACTTGTGGTCTAGGGTTCCAGACTATTTTATTATAATATAATTGGTAAGATCCAAAAGTAGGGTGTGAGATACCGCAACATTTGAGTTATGAATTAATAAAATTAGATAAAAATAATAACATTTTTTCGACATGAAATACAATTATTATTCCATCATATTCAACCGATTTTGATCCATAGAATTGTTATTCATTTAGATTATTGTAACACTTTTAATCTAATAAAAATTAAGAGTATCGAAAAAGTGAAAACCAATATCTTTTTTCATCTTAATCATTTTTTTTGCAAATGAAGAAAGTTGTAGCTATAAATATAGAAAATATAATTAATAAATGATATATATTTGGAACTCGCTATAAGCAGATAACGACTAGAGAATAGAAAAACGTATACCGAGGCAAACCCCCTCCCACTTGCCTGGACAAAGTTGGGAGGGTAAAAGTCAATATTAACAGAGTAGAGGATACACGTCCAATGTCAGAAATGGCCAAGAGAGGGAAACTCTTTATAAAAAACCGCATACCAAGACGGCTTGGG
>JAGXCT010037157.1:88088-120010 GCA_022495035.1 Philopotamus ludificatus | reverse complement strand
ATATTTTATTTTAATTATATCTTAGAAATAATTAATTCACATATATCATATAGAACTTTGATAATAATTTTGCTGTTGTACCTAATGAAAAAAATAATTTAAAGCTATAATAAAACATCACATGCTATCTTATGTTTTATTTGCCCTATGTAAATGAAAACGTTAAAGTTGGACTGTGTGGCGAAGGAGTGATTACAGGTTTAGAAAACGTAACGCAAGCAAGAACTACCACTTTTATTGCTTTCTCGGTTAAGTCCTGCCCCAGAAACACTTGGCGAAGACTTTTATGAGGAGATCTTCTATTTACGACCGAAGCTTTCTGCTTGCATTCTGCGAGTCTCTCGGAAAATTTGCGGCATTTCCGCCCATAAAAGGTAAAAGTAATTACAGTCGGGTATTGTGTGCGAGATTCGCGAAACAACCAAACCCCTTATTTTTACAAATTGTGTGCTGAAATATGCTGCAAGTTACCTGGATATTTTCAGCATTTTTATCCGGCGATGTAACATTTTTTAACATCATATTATTAACCTATCGCGGATATGGGGGCGAGTTGAAATATTCTGATATTAAAAAAAAATATTTCGGAAATACCCCCGAAAATTGTATGGAATTTTCAATTATTCGGTAACAGCCGCATTCGTGTTCATACTTTCGCGAACATAAAACCATAGTTATATGTAGGTAGATGACCGAAATGTTTACAATTTTTTAGTATTATTATATAAAAATAATCAGGCGAAGTCTGGATCCAACTTTTCGATCATCTTCGTATAGTATTGGTTTTGCTCAGCTTATTTTTATCTGGAGTTGCATTCAAAAGAGTACAAACGATATTGATATTTTAATAAGAGAGTTGTTCGTTTATATCGAATATATTCTGGGATGCTTCCAATAACACAATTGGATGCCTTCTCCGAAATCGACAATCCAATTTTGCTGGATTCAATTTGCGATCGGCTATACCAACTTAATACAGTCACATGCATGAATAACGTATCGCATAATTGTATTTAAAATCATCATACATACACAGTTATCTTTGGATTTAATCGAATGTTGAGATGCCCAAGTCACCATTCGAGACCATTTTCAGAAAATAGTTTTTTTTATTTTTTTTCATTTCATTTCATTTATTTACAAAGATGTCAAATTTTATTGAAACAATAAATAAAAATATTATTGTATTTTTCTATTAATATGTAAGATAAATTATGTGATGAATAAACAGGATTATTCAGAAATACATTAGTTCAGTAAAATACATGTATAATTTTATATATCGGGTTCCTTTCTCTTTTATCCTCTTTTTGAAACTCCTTGTCTAACTATCTTTATCAAATCTTTAACAATGAGTTTCTACATAAACTTTACAACAAGTTGATCGATATCTTCAATATCAATATTTCGTTAGTTGGGGAAGTCTACGAGTACGAGATTTAAATCATTCTATGACCTCTTATATCTTGGTTCATTGTTCATAGTCATCAAAAAAACTGGTTTCAAAAATAATCATGGGTTTATTTAACTAAAAAACAGAGAGCTGTCGCTGATTTAAACCTCGAAATTGTATGAAATTAATGATTTTTTTGATAGGACACATGATATGATATTTACATACTAATTACTATACATGCTGTTGTTTTAATACAGTTGCCCTTGACGTATTTTGACATTGTTAAACATATTAAATGCTCAACCTCATCATTGATTGTCAACGGTATTTTATATCTTTTTGTGTTGCAGGTGATTATAAATATATAATGTGGAAAGTATTTTTGACCAAAAACAACAAAAATCAAAAATAAAAACAACATCATAGTCAGAATTAGAAAGAATAAACGCCATATCGAAAATAACGTTATAGAACAGCTATATTATAAATTATGAATAAATAAATATTTGGTGATTAAAGTTAAAAATCCATTGGTTTTTATATCAAACCTCATCGTCGTCCTGGAGAGAAAGATTCAGAGAATAATATTTTAAGCTGTACTCGAAGTCGAGAATGGCAAATCTGGTTATATACGAATACAATTATAGCTTTCGCAGAATAGAAATATTCCGATCATGTTTTAAGCATTCAAATCCGCTAGCCATCGAAATGATTATAGTGAATAAACCTTCTTATATTCATAGAGAATTTGAGGTGATTGTACTACTAAGAGCAGCGGATCTTGGGCAATGGAGGGCGGCGTTAAATGTAGGCGGGGCTTTTTACTAGGGTTGGAGGGCAGATGTTAACGACAATTTTCTCTAAATAGTAATATCTAAAGATAAAGCCTTTTATATGTCTGTGGTAATAAATTTTATGGGGCATTATATAATAGTGTTCGGAAGCTTTTAGATTTTTCATAATTTTTCAATCTTCGTCATTAAATCTTTAATATTTTGCCGTAACACTATACATATATATATAATTTTAAATAATATTATTTAGGGATATTTGTAGATTTCGAATGTTTATAAATAACCATATTCAGATACATTTATTTAGCAAATAACTGTAGTATGTAGATTTTTTATAAAATTATATATTATTGCATCTGACTGTATATATTAATAACCCCAACCCAACACTGGCGTTCTATTGTATAATCCTATTCAAAGATCACCGTCAATGTTATCAAATTGCATCTCACGAAACATAATAATGTACGATTGCCGGTATTAAGATGAGGATTTTGTATATCACGAAAAAATACACGATTCCGGAATTCGTCCCAATTTATCGTGGACGTGATTCCTTTGGAGGTTTTTTTGCCGCTTGCCAAAACGACGCCCGGCATTCGTTTCACGTCGCATACGCCTTTTTGGGTTGGGACGCGCGTAAAGGGGACGTGTGTCGGAGCTGATGTGTTGTGGAACTATTTACGTTGATGACACCCTATAAAACTTATCCGCGAATGTCGGGGGAAACACCAAACTGTAAAAACGCGACGGAGATCGTAAGCAATCATTTTGTCAGCATTTTCCTCCAGATGGGTTCTATATATTACAAAAATAAAAAATAAATCAAGAAAAATTGCTACGTATCATATATTGGAAGACATGGAATGAATAATTTATCTATTGTAGAAAACGATTAAGCATTTCTTAGAATCGATTTTTTTCCGTTACCGGCTTATTTCATTTCTCTCGGCAATTCTCAGAAATATCAGCATAAATATTCACTAAATGGTAATATCATAACAAAATGGTTGTAATCGTTTATCTTGAGATTAATGACATAAGTTAAAAATAGCGTATGGCAGTTAGGACTATACTTCACAGGATCATGTCTGTGATACGTTTTATCCGTAGATGTCCACTCTCTTCTAAAATATACTACCGAAATTAAGAGGCGTAACAGGACTTTTTAAGCGTGAGGGTAGTCGATAACTGATCAGCTTATTCACATATTTACGTTTATTTGTTATATATAATATTAGGTAAAACGAAAAGAAATTGCATTACATTGAAACCAGTTTGTTATTGGTTGCCTTTAAGCAAACACTTTGCGGTTGGTATCGATTTAAAGCTCTGTTAGCAATTTTTCTGTTTAGATATTCTTAACTCTTAGGTAAAAATGTATTGCCCAGAGATAGAAGAAACACATTTATGGTATTTTATGCTGTTTTTATTTGATAGAAGATTGAAATGCGATATTTATGGAGACATTTTGTAACCTCGATATTGCTATAGATGGTTTCATAAGTTGAAATGTGGCGAAAGAGGGCGAAAGGACAAACCAAAATAAAGGAAACCTCTTAAAATCGACGATGACACTTTTAATCCATAAGTGAAGTCCGATCCACGTAAAACAATCAAGGAATTGTCATAAAAACTCGGTTGTCCATTGTCAACAGTGAAGGATCTATTTATCTTTACTGTTTAGATATGAAACCGATCTGTTTCTTACATAGATTGTTAGTGGGAGTGAGAAATATGCTCTCTCCAAAGAGAAAAAAATGAATCTTTCATCGAACTAGGTATCTGTGCCTACCCTTATGCTATCATTGACTAAAGTGGAGTTTTTTTTATTTTCAGGACAATCATTCGCTTCTATATAAAAAAGAATACAAATATTAAACAAGTCAAATATCACGTGTGGTCGTATTCTAATAATAAACCTTTTAAATTTTACGAAAGAGGTATTAGAAAACAGCATATTCTGTTAAGGTAAATTATAGATAACATCAGAAAATATTGTATAGTTTTTGTTTAAATAATCTTTTCATTGTCATGACTGTGACTGACATTCTCCTGGTTATCTTGGCTCTTCGAATATAGGTTAGGTCGCCAGCCATAAGTCCGGGAACCGAGCTGTCACGCGCGGATTGTAACAATAATAATCATACGAGGTTAGGGCCAATTCGTATTTAATTTACGGGCTGAACAGGTGCTACGGGCACCTCCGGTAGCACACACATTACTGAATTGGCCTGGATAGCGGCCTGGTTCCTCATAGATCCGTAGAATCCACGAAACCATGATTGTGCCCAACCGCTATCGCAGCCACGTCTGATACCGGCACACGAAAACACTCGACTGCACTATTATTTTTTTTTTTTCATTTTATATAAACTATTAATCCACTTTTCTTCATTTCTAAAGAACGTAAATGATCACCCTTCTAGTAGTACTATCTGCGCTCAGTAGTGGTTAACTGGATAATCATTTGATTCAAGCTATAACGGGTATTTCGATTAAATTGTAATAAAATAACGCGAAAATTATCCGAGGCCGGTTTTTATGCCATCAAGTTACCATCGTAAAGAAATAAATAACACAGCTGTCTGACCACGGAGATGTATCGATTCGTACACTCGCCGATGTGTAATGAAGTATCAACGTTTGGTCTATCGGAACGGACAGCTTATTTACAGCGGCGGCTCGTGAAAGCTGCGTCGCTTGACGCATGGCGTCGCCCGTGACGCGTGACGCGTGACGGGGCGACGGCGGCGCCGCTAGCGTGACGCCTTGACAGCTTAATCCAGCGGCTGGATGGATTAGGGGTCTCCGGAATACCAAGTGACGAAGGCTGCTGGATTGCCACTGAAATATCGGCCTTTGATAATATGGCGGCTACCGCTCCCCGTGGGAACTGTGTGGGTTTCAGAGGAAAAAACTTGAAATAAATTATCTCAAATGTACTGTGATCCTTCTATTTTTTAGATGAATTAAAATTTCGTTGATATTGAATAAATAAAGGAAAATTTTTGAATATTTATTAAGTGGCTCAGGCAGCGACGAACGGTCGTCAAGGACATATTTCAAAGTGCTGAGCTTTGCTAAACGTCTACCTCACGCTCAAGGGGCGCTACGCCTTTTCATCAGCATAGCACATTCTGAACGAAATATAGAAATACTCATGTGAAGTACGTCGAATTTATTTACGAATGTTTGGTGGCCATTTTCCATATCCGTCAAAAAATAATGCAGTGTACTTTTGTAGACGGAAAAACAGATCGATCCCTACAAAGGAAAACGTCACATTTAACTATAAATTTGAAATATCTTAGCGTGACTTTGTACAGTCGATTCCACAAATAACTACAGAAAATCTCTCTGGAAGAAAAGCGACCGGCAGACTAAACGCTCTTATCGGAAAAAATCAAACTTAATCTGAAGAATAAAATCAAGATAATTCTGATTCTAAGTCTTATTATACAAGTGTTTAATCAGACCAGCAATGACTAATGCGTACCCAGTATGGGGCTACGCGTTAAAAAAACTTTTTTTTTTATCTAGATATGAGTTTTCATTCCACCGACATCCCAAAGCAACAACGCAGAGCGTTAAATACAAGGTCGTCAAGAGCAAAGCTCAGCAGGATGAATTAAACTCTATTACCATCTGCATTGCTTCTTTTTCTTTTATCTCTATAAAAAAATGTGGTATTTTATATTGGTCACGATAAATTGCTTGATTCACGGCCACGGTACTCATCTGATGGTGTTTTGATGGACGAAAGAAGAACCTCGCGCGTCAGATGATATCCAAGGTTCTTTCTGCCCCCATCGTCGCTCTCTGACATATTGTTGATTCCGCATTAAGTTACTCTATCAAGACAGTGTGCGCAAAGCTTCATCCTAGTCAAACCACCATGTATCACAGTTCATCACAGGACATGGTGCATTTAACTTAAAATGATGCGATCTCGGAAATGATCCGTAATGCAACTTTTGTGGGTGTACCGATCAAATTTCGGAACACATCCTGTGGGTATGCTCGGAGTTTGACTCCGTGAGAAACAGGTTGTTTGGTGCGGTCAGACTGGTCCCTGGCCCCATCAAACACCAGGATTTAGTCTCAAACGGCCCTGCTTTCAGGCCCTTCAAGGTCTTTGCCGGCCAAATTGAGCTTATCCCATAGTCTTTTTGGCAAGGTCTAGAAATGAAGAGTGTCGGTCATTATTAACTTTTTGTCCCAAAAAGATCCCTCAAAGGTAGGCTCAGTAATTAGCCTTGCCGTAGGAAGGGACGTTAAAAAAAACCTCTGCTCAATAATCCTCATACTGTCTTGGTCAAGGCTCGCTCCGACTTCGCCATGCCGTTCTGCCACTTTATGTATATATGTATGTATATATACATGGTAGAAGATGTACGTCCAATGCCAGCAATGGCCAAGAGAGGAAAACTCTTTGGAAAAAACCGCATACCAGACGGCTCGGGTCCCCGCGGTATGGACACGAAAGGGGAGCCTTCACGTCACGTGTAAGACTCAGGTTCCTTTGGCCTCGACTATTATGCGAGAGTTTGGTAAGGCCCATGTCCTCAGCGAGTGAGAGCCTTGTGCGAGGTTTTAATAAACAAAAATAAATGGCAATGCCTAGGTGAGCAGAGCGACGTTGGGTAGAGGTAGATGGATCCTCAAGAACATTGGGCAGACCTGCATCCACCCTGCATCGACTGAACCAGTACTTTCAAGTTTTGAGTTTCAATAATTGATATTTCACTTGAATTAAAAATCTGAAAGAGTTTTACTCCATGAAATGATCCATAAAAAAAGAAAATGTTAATGTCGAAAATTGAGATGTTATGACTTTTTCAAACCATTTACCTTTTCAGTGTTCTCACTGTATTATGAAGATAAAATATTACAAATGTCCTATGCTATCTTGTCATCTCTACCTAGTGGATATTTATTCTTTTTTGCATTTCTATGAATTGCGATGACTACGTGATTAGTGAAAGTCATTTCTTTGAATTCTTTTGTTTTTCTTTCTTTTGCGGAGAGATAACAATGTAATCCATTCAAAGGCGCATGATTGAGTCGTATCCTTTATAGTCATGCACTATGAATCATGCACGATTGTACACTATCGTGCACAATCGACCTTGTCTAGAAGTGTTAGTTCGCTCGTTTCACAGCCACGTCGATTAATATGCTCGTGTCACGTCAACGTCTGAAACAAAAGCAGAGCTAAGCGAGACGAGAGGTGGGGGGCAGCGCCCACGACCGACGCCCGAGCCCCGGACATGCGTCACGCTCTTCCTCGGGGAGGCAGGAAGAATCTGAAAAAGCACTTTCCACACCCGACTGATGCGATGACATATGAACACATTTCTCCACATCACATTCGGAGCGCGCCGCTCCCCCAAACTAACGGGAAATGAAATCATACAGAAATCCCGGAGTAATGCTTATTTTTCGGAAATTTCCCCACGTGCGAAGTTTTCCCCGTTTGAATCTTGAATATTATATAAGGCAGACATTTCTCAAGATTTCTGATTACTTTCCGCGCACATTCGCGGAGACGTGTGAAATATATCTTGATATTCCTCAACACCGCGTGCATACGCGAACAACCAAAATTATTCATGCTAATGGATACAGACTTACGGTGGAAAACAATTTAACTTGCTGCCCGCCATTGTGTCACTGTTGCGATCGATTGTCGACGTATGCAGAGTTATTATTTATCATCTGGGTCATCGAATCACATGATCCGAGCCACTCATTATTAAATATTAATACGTGTGCTACGATAATTCCTTTGTATTATTCTATTCAAAAATATTACAATGGCATACAATATGTATTCATGTCCGACGACGATGTATTTCAATGATCTTACTTCAATATTCCAACTGGATTCAACAGCCTGTTGCTGACGGGGATCTGTCTTATCATTTTTCCCCTCCACATTGCCGACTATCACCGATCATCCCATATTCGAAGTATCCGATAAACTAAAGAATTTCCTCCCATTGTTTTGAATAATATTCGTCAATCGGCTATTTTGATAATCCGGTTATGAACTGCATATAACATGCGATTTTGTGTTAAATCCTCTTATAGTCTAATTAGATCTAATTTGATTCCGATGGTGCTATATGTATAATAAATGTAGATAGACATATATCACAAGTGAAAGCTGGATACTCAATAATTCGATTCAACAGAAGGGCACAGAATATTATTCATGGTTTTAGAATTTAATGCATAAGCAAAATGCTATTTAAGTGCCTTACGTTAGCGCCCATGTTTTTCGTATAAAATAAATATGTTATCGTCATAGCTCGTAGGTAATTACAATCAAATTATGATTGTTAAAGTTAATTGCTAATAAGCGCAAATAGTTTTCAGATGGGTGACCATTCTGAATACTTCAGAGTGGCACTGGTCAACAGAGGGGTGGGATGAAGGCTGACGACATACATTTCACAAAAAAATAATTGTCAAAAATATAAGCTGGGAAGCGGACAGCAGCGCTCTTCAGTATAAAAAAAAATCATTGCGGTGCAGAAGGCAACGGAAAACCACTGCACTATATATCCCCATGAAAACCATGTTCATGGTCCTCCATAAGGGAAATCATGCACATGGTCAAGATCCTCAGGAATGAAGTTTTCGTCATTTTGCTATCAATGATGGTTTTGTGGTTGGAAGTCTTCAGTTAAAGCTGTGCTTATTTCATTTTCTTCTTATCGTTTGAACACTATTTTGATTTTCGGCTTCCAATATTGACTCTGTTCTAACTTTATTTATAGTTTTAAAAAGTTTCTTAAAAAATTTCGTCTAATTTGTTGATTATTTCTCAAGCGTTAAGAATTTTGCCATCCTTATGTAAAATTTACAGTTTCTTATTATTTTTAAAAAAATGTTGACCGTTATTCGACAGCTTTACCTTTTATTTAAATAAGGAATAATTTTTCTCTCACAGAGTAAAGTTTATGAATTTTATTTTACCTATTTTTCTTGCGCAGTTCTTTTCTCATATTTAAGGGTGATGTTTACTTTTTAATATGTATGGATTTTCTCCCTCCGTCTAGAAAGGCTTTCGTTAATCGATATTAGTTGATTAATGATTTAATTAATAAATTCTCTACACGAGTACATTTAGTTGTTTTTATCTTGTATACTCTCTTGAAGAGAGAGGATCCAGCGATCCTAAGCAAAGGCCTTATTCAGATTTTTTTAGGAAATAAAAAATTCTTATCTTGTTTAGGTGCCTCTTTTTATTTGAGTTTTTTCTCTCAGCTGTGATGCCAATTCGTTCGGTTGGGGTGAGACTTTGACTATATTTTTTTATGTAGGATGCCCCAGATTTGTTTTAGCATATAATTATTGGTAATTATTTTATTATTTATAGAGTTGGGTCCAATAAGCAAGTGCAGTTAACTTAGTCTTAATCCTAATTGCTTTCTCTTATTCATTATATGTTTTTTGAAGTATATACGGCGATCTAAGCATACCCACAGGTATTGGGTACTTACTGAGGAGAGTCTGTTTTAGTAGTTACTCATTAGCAATGCTAACAGGAAGACAGTTTCAATTTTTGTGAATTATATTGACTCATATGGTTTGATTGGCTAACGTAAGTTGATCAGAGTTCATTCAGTTGTATCAATTGAGAGATTATTATTAATAGTTATTAAATATATGTAACATATTTAAATTTAAATAGCAAGAGCGATATTGGTATTAAATAAATGAGCTCATGAGATATGACCAAATACATAAAATTTACATTTATATCAAACTTTATCCAATTATTGTTATTTATGCATTAGTATCTATTGTTTCAAGCAGTTGGTTTCTAAGTGGCATAAACAAGTCCGCATTAAAATTTGCACATAAAGTGCAATAATTCACAATGCACTTGCACAGTGAGGTCGCTGTGTAAAATTTTACGCGGAAACATTTAGCATATTACTCAGTAATAAACTAGAGTCGTTCTTCTTCCTTACCTCCAACTTTAAACAAGAAATATTGCTGAACAGTGGCAAGAAATGCACATTGTTACAACTGATAATTCACAAAATCCGACTGCTGCTGCATAGCGCAAATCCGATTTGCCCGGCGAGCTACTTATAAATTTAATATCAATACTTTAAACATGCAGATTGTATATATTATTGTGAAAACGGATGCGTTCCTGGATTTAATTCCGCGACAAGGCGTTTCTATGCGAGCGCTTAAAGCTTATCAGTCGCCTATTTCTTTTCGTACTCGGGGCGGGTAGACGATAAATTCAACTCCCACAGGACCTCCCTCCCTGTACATAAGTAATTTCTTCAACTTTTCACATAAAAATGCAAGAAAAAAAATATATTTTAAAATAAGATATAATCAGAAACAACACTTTTGCACAATTTAGCGCTTAGAAAGCGCCGCAGTTAGCGATAAGATCACTTAATGGTATTAGATTCTTCTTCCTTTATCAATTTATCCGTATGATGTGACGATGATTAGAGTGAGTCCCAAGTAATTTACAATTCTCGTTTCAATACTAATGGCTACGATTTAATTTAAGAGATTGGTTATATGTGATTGAGTACAGTCGACTACAATAATATCCTGTTTCCGTATATATTAAATTAAATACGAATTCAAAGTATTGTATAAATCATTTACTTTATTAGCAGAATAGGTTTGCATGTAAAATATGAATTAATAAGCACCGTGTGTATAGAAATATACAAATGCGTGATGTGAGCCGTTCATAAATTTATTTATTCAGCGGCATGATACGATTCAGCACGTGAATTTTCAATGAAAATCAATATTAATACAACACACCATATTTAAAAAAACTGTAATGTATACATAGACGCGATATATGGTTTGGAAAAGATTCCTCTTTGAGTCTGTTGTATTGCTTCCACGAGAGTGGAGCAAGAAACAATTCCTGCCGGGAAGCGATCAAATGAAATTCCACTATTTATTTTATTGGTTTCTTACCGAACTCTCTTACTTGTGCGAGAAGGAGGCCATTATTGAAGTTGTTTCCGTTGTTTATGTTCCCCTGAAGGGATTAAATTTATGAGATCCGTCCAAAATTTTCAGAATGTTTTTCCCCTGAACACACACGCTGAAAAAACATTCAATTCCTTTTTAACTGAAATATTTCTATTTATATTTCTGTATCCACATACGTTCGTATGTCTCTATTCAAATAAACAGAAGCAGATTATTAAACAAATCAAAACATTTACAACTCAATTTAAAATACTTTATGGCTTGTTTTATATGTTTATTAAATAATTACATGAGTTAAAACTTCAGAGTTAATAGCGCAATTTAAAAATAATAAATTTTATATTGAGTTTTCCGGGTTGATTTAATTGTTTGAATTTAGCGCTTTCAAAAAGTTCGATAAGAATCCATCAATCGACCCCGCGGGGCCAAAATCTTGACGGCTTATTATTATAGGAATAAATATAAGACGGCAATTATAATTTAATAAATGGAAATTGAATTTTGGCATGTCGGAAAAATTCTTGTAACCCCATAAATATTTAAATATTTTCTCCTACAAACTTCTGTAATAAATCCAATCGTCGAAAAATTATTCGAACCCTTTCGTCAATCATTTAAAAATAAGAAAATTCTTGTTTTATGTTAATATAAAAAATAACGTTGTATTTATGTAAAAAAAAACGATCTGATAAACTCATTATAAATTTTTAACGAAGTTAATTTTGTGCAGATATCGAGCAGATCTGGTGGAAAAAAAACGTACTCTTACCGTGGCCCCTTAGAAATGAAAAGCCCGGAGCTATCGTAAATACTAATTAAAGTATGAGCGAGATCTCGCAAAACAGGACCGTCTCATTCTAGACTGTAAATATTTACTGGTATCCCGTAGTACAGGTATTTCAGAAAAATACTTTAAAAAAACGCAGTCGACTTAGATATGCTTATATCATGTGGCTGTCATAATGTGGAAATTAATTAAATTAAATTACATTTAACTTCTTGATATTTTTATACAAAAATGACCGTAAAAAATATAAATATAGCTTTCATATTTATATTATATTTTATTAATATATTTTTATATATTTTCTTAAATAAAATAAAAGTGTTTAATACAGGCATAGTATTGATGATTAAGGCTTAATATTAATATTTTATAAAACCATTATGTGCATTGTTCAAGCCATGAAAGCAAAGTATTCACGAGTTCGCATATTATATCACATTACTTCATTAAGCCAGATGTTTTTATTTTTTAATTTGGCAAACTAAAAGCTTTACATAATTAAACTATTTTTTTAGTACAGCCCTCAACTTTTTATAGGGTTTAACAACATTGATTTAATGCTTAATTTGGCTATAAAATATTTTAATGCCTCTAGCGATTAAATATTATTATTAATAATTTAAAAAAAAATGTATTATTATATTTTTTTTTATATAAAGTGTTAATCTACTTTCCCTTATTTCTGAGGAACGTGATTATGTGCTTGATTCACAATAATGGAGGACCATGGACATGTGATGATCCACCAGTCACAACAGAATACGTCAAATAAAGTTCAGTTAGAAAATAGCGCAATAGAAAACTTCTCTTTTCAATAGTTTATTTGTGCCGCATACAAACCATCAATAATTATTTATTAATATTTGACCCACCAAACGAATTTTGATAAATTCCACTTATTTAAAAGCTTTAACATAATAGCCATATTATAGTTTATTAATATAAGTTAATTAAGCAAACCAAGATAACCTGGGAGACGACCGTCTCAGTCCTGGCATCAGGGTTGGGACGAATGTGTCACTGATGAAGATCGCGACAGTGATCTCCAGGTGGCAAAGACCCACCTTAGGGTTAGAAGGCCACTTCAGGCCAGAATGGATACATATTTTATGTACAGTAAAACACGTTTTTACGTTGGAACTGATAAAAAACTCACCCATCGGTTTGGTGCATATTTTTGTGCTGGTTTACAGCTCTTTCGATCTTATAAATCGATAGGAAAGTTTAATCTTTTACATTTTCAATGCTAGTGAAGTAGATTTAATCGATAGAATCTTCTTTTATTAGAATTTGATGGATTCAGTTTATCTCTTCTTCACCAAATAATTATACGTGAATAAATGACACACGCCGCACGTGTCAATCATACGTTTCAGTAGCCTTTGGCACATCGTACTGGATGCGAGCGAAAAAAAACAGTGGCCAATATTGTTATTCAAAAATAAAAATAGTTATTCACAATATGCTTTATAATTTGGTCGATATTTAGGATTTTTAATTAATTAATATGACGTTTAAATGACAACGCTCTAGGCCAGTGGTCGGCAAAGTTATTAGCCAAAAAGTCAAATATGTACATTACAACGATTAAAAAAAAATTGAGAGCCAAATCTGTTTATTAATTTAGCAAACCTTTATTATAATTTTAGCATTCAAGATTATTATTCCAGACGTTGAAGATGATCATATCTTCCTTCTCTAGGTATTTTAAAGCAGACCACTTGTGTTGTAAAATTAAGCTCACATTTGTTCTTCTCCAATATTTCCAAATCAACACAAAAACGTTCAAATATAGAGCTCCATATTTCTTTGTTTTTTTTAATTCCAGCAATTGTATCTCAAAGTTTCTAATGTCAATACCAAAAGGAGAAAATCAAATCCGTTATTGTAGCATTAAGAGGCTGTTTAACGAATGCTAAGGTCGCTTTGGTGTTTTTAAATTCATGAAACCTGCTGAGAAATGCGTCCTTTAAATTTAAAATGGTTGTTTTGAAATAGTGTTTGTCAATAGTTGAATTATTTTCTTGGCGATGCTTCAGCAGACTCGGAATGTGAAACAATGTTTCCCTTTCAAAATCTTGAGCAAAAAGGGATAATTTGTTTTCGAATGAAATGACTTCTTTTAACATTAAAAAAATAGTGTTTCCTTTTCCTTGTAGTTTATGATTAAGCCGATTTAAGTGATAAATCGTTCCCTCTTGATAACCAACGTACCTTGTTATGGAACAGAAGATCATCGTACTCACTCTCCATTTCAACTAAAAATATTTTGAATTGATGATGATTAAGAGCTTTAGCTAAAATGGAGTTGATAATCGTAATCACCAATTCCATAACTTCACAAATTTCTTCTGGAATTGTCTGCGCACAAAGTGCTTCTTGATGAATGATGAAATGGTAAGAAAGTATTTTGTGATTATTTTTTTCTTTAAAAATAGCAACATACCCCTTTCTTAAGCCGGTGATATTCTTGGCCCCGTCTGCTTGCCCGTGGATATTAGTGCCAGAGCCCCACTTAAGGGGACAAAGAGCCGCATGCGGCTCCGGAGTCGCACTTTTGTCGACCTCTGCTCTAGGCGATGTATCGCAAGAGACAGCTCTCGCACCACGTGTCACTAATACGTTTCACTCGCACTTGGCACATCGTACCAGATGCTAGCGAAAAAAGAACGCGTCTGTGGCAACAGAAGTAAATATTGTTGTTTTTTGGACAATGATTAATTATGATATTTATTCTTTAGACTTTTTTATATAAATATAAAAGTTTGTGGCATGTAGAATTTATATTAAATGAGTTATACGAGAAAAATTTAAAACTCAGGGTTCCCCATCGGGACGGCTGCCGTTATGACAGAATAATAATTAAACCAAACCATTTCATATCATACTTTATATGTTTTACATAATGGTGTTTTTTTAATTATTTCACTTGTGTATAAAACACATTTAAGTATTAAACGCATAAATACATTTATTATTTAAATTTGTTACATTTTTTATTTTTAATTCAAGATATACGGTTTAATTATGAAGCTTTGTGTTTTTAAAATTCCGTTAAATTTTCATCAAAAAAATATTCATTCTATTGTGTTCATTGAAATAAATAATTCATTACAAAAAAAAAATCCCCACAGCAAACTCTGGTGCTTTAACCAATCAGACTGGCCGAAGAACCGGTCGTCGCACCGGGGATCAGTCTTTCTTTATTAACGTCACGTTTCACCAGCTATCATATCCATATCTGGTGTTCCCGAGGGATCTGGCCGGCAGTTTGCCGGGACCGGCTTGTTTGCGAGCGCCTATGGGCTTCCAACTTTGTCTCCGCTGTTTGTATTGCCGGATGTGTACAAGAAACGCTCCTGGCCAACTTTGACATAGGTGACCCGTAAAAATAAGTAGCGGCGGACGAAGCTGCCGTACGAACACAATAAACAACATTACATAATGCATGATAAAATTCCCAATTCAGTACGGCACAGGGTGGCACAAAATATCGACCTGCACAAAGCTGTCGGTTTTAAAGCGGCAAAAATTTACGACCAATTTCTATGATACATGGAATTACATATATATTTTAAAACTGAGACATTTACATATAAATGTATGATTATGTTAAATTGTGCTGAATATTATACGTATTATTTTATGAACATAATATATATAACATATATAAAATATTCAGATTCGCAGTATTTGTAAGCATTTCAGTTGATAATTTATAAACTGAGGATTAAAAAATTGAAAATATTAAATAATATATCAAAAGTTGAGCGAAAGTAACAGGCTGAGCACCAGAGTCGTAATATCACGTCTTACACAAAAGTCATATGAGCAACGTAGCCGGAATTTTACGTTTTATACTTTCGCATAAAAACACGAAAGTATAGCCATAATAATTTTGCAAAAAACATGCTAAATATTTCATTTTTTCAGCATCTAATCAGGAACGTTTGGTCAGCTCCGACTTAAATAAGTAAATCTATTTAGGTAAAAATAAATACTAATATATTTTTATTGAATTCAAAATTTTGAATATTTATATAGAAGCCATGTTTGTCAAATTTTAATTAATAAGTATACTATCGATGAGAAAATATTTGAAAAAAACCAAACGTTTTAATAGCTCCAGCAGATCAAAAGTCATAGTATCAGCTGACAAAAAAAGGATTATAACAGTGTAATAAATAAACTCTTACATGGTGTTTATTTTGCAGTAAATATTAAAAATGAAATAATTGCCGATACAAGGCGGCAATTTCTAAACACCCTCCTGGTAAAAGAGCCATACAATATTACGAATAAATGGTTTTATATGCACTTGCTGCATTTTACTAAACTCTTAAGGTCCGATTTTTTTTATATTGGTACAACTATTAAGTGTCTTACCAAAAAATATTTAAAAAAACACAACGTAACAACAGTTATAGTCGATCAAACTCGTAGTGCAGACCAGCGTGTGATATGTGCGCCCCGGGCATACACAAAAACGGTTTTGACGTGGAATTCACGTTGTCCCGTATGCAATGGGTTTATAAAATAAAATTATTTTTAAGATTTACAAATATACTTTTATGAAAAATACCCTAACCTACTCATTTTAAAATAAAAAAGATGGATACTGTACTCGGTATTAATTTAATTTATATAAAAAAAATGTTTTTTAGTTTTATGACTAAAATGGTTACATAAATATTAATCATAATTCAATGACTTCAAACTTAGTATAAAATATTATATCAATCCAAATGATCAAGAAACTATCTAATCTATGTTACATTCTTGGATAATTATAACCTATTTTCTTACAATATTTTTCTTTACAATGTCAAAACATTCTTTAGAAACTAATAAAAATATAATAAATATGTTAGAAAAACCAAAGAAAAAATAATATGTTTTAATGAATGTATGTGATTAAAACACAACGAAGATAATATTAATATATCTATGATTAAAATCAGATCCTTGATTAAACATTCAAGATTTAATTATAAGCTCTTGGTTCACAGAACAGATACCATTAAATGCATCGAAAAATCTAATAAAAAGGGTTGGTACGTAGAATAAACAATTACACGACTATAAAAGTCTTATCTGTCAAGACAAAGAATTTATTTATAAATCTGGGAGATTGGATAATATCTTTTATGTTCGCCAAAATTTATTATTATTATGACAAAACGTTTTTAATTTTAAATCATCATTTTTTTAAATGCTGTTATTTCACTTACACCTTAAATTTAACTTTTAAATAAATATATCACTAGTAATAAAGAGTTAACATATCAAAGTGTTAAATATTGGGTTTACTTAAAATATCTACATGATCCTAAGTAAAATTTCATTTTTTTTTTCAACTGCCACATGATAAATGAATTTTATAAAATTGTCATATGCTATATCAACAATTTTACTGTTGATTTCTCTCACATGTAAGCGGTTAATGGCCTGTAAATGATTAATTTATCGCATAGATGTCAAAACCGAGAATAGACGCAAGATTATCCTTGTCATCTGGATTTTCGGTGATGGTTCATTTAATATGCACGTATGCGGAAATTGCGTAATTTTCAACCGAATAATAATAATAATATACGAAAATGTTAAGCGGAAGAAAAAACAACAGGAAACGGATCAAGAATGAGGGAAATAAAAGTTTCTTTCGGGATTCACTCCCCCTTTATCTTTTATGACAAAAGTTTAATTTAAAGTCACCAGTCGCGCCGTCTACATTTTCTACATAATTTTCATTTTTCCGACTCTTCATAGCGTTTTTAATTAAACCATATTTCTTGTGAAAAGTATATGTATGTAACAAACCCCATCCCATTTAAATCTTTTACATCTAAAAAAAATTCCGTCCCTTTTCATATATCTTAATAAACTATTATTTCAATTTATTGCAAACATATATTCACTTCAATGAGTTTTAAACATCATAATATTACTAAAATATTTTAAATTATTTAATTATAAATTCAGTTACGATATCAATAAAAAACATACATTAAATAGGACATTTCGTATGGATCAAGTTTCAGTATCAAGTGCAATACTTTCGAATATAATGGAATGGCAAATGAATATAAAAGTTGAAAGTAGAAAGTTTTAATACAGTCGTATGAAAAATGAAGTGAATAAATTCGTATTTTTACTTACATTAAAATACATAAATTTAAATGGGAAATAATCGGAATTATTTTTTATACCATAATAATTTAATATTTCTTGAGATATGTATTTTCGAAAGTTCGTTATATTTTATAGCTTTTATACAACGGTTTTAAGTAACGATGATATTATTAGTAGTATTTAATTTAGGAAAAAAAAGAAAATGATTTTAAAATCGTTCCGGAAAATGTAATTTAGAAGATATATTAATACACTCAACTCTTTTTACACGGTAGATACGCTTTTTGTTAATTCTCATTGTCTTGTGTTGTCGAATTTCTTTTATGAGATATTCCGCTTTTGTATTTTTTGTTCACAAATCATTTTTTAACCTAACCGTGCCAATGGGGTATAATATTTGGGACCTCAAGTTTTTGGAGCCCCAAATAGGGACCCCAATCAAAGTAGGCATTAATTGATAATTTCACCATTTACTTTTTACCCATTAGTTATTGGCTATTGTGACATAAAAATATGTTCTTTTGCGCCGGGACGTAAGTATATAGTATTTGTACTTTTTACTGGACTTTGGTATTTTAAAACCGTGAAAAAGAATATATTGTTTACGCAACAAAATTTATTTATCAATTTGTATGGAATATATGTTTTTAATTTAATTTGTAATAATTTTAAGGCTTTATTTACGTGTAAACAATTTTATACAGTTAAAGTTCAAAATAATTAATTTTACAAATTAAATAAAATATTTTAGAAGTGTAATTTATTATACTTTGTAAACATAAGCTGGTTTATTCTTAGAAAAATTATTATTGTCTGGGTTTATATTTACAGATTTTTTAATGTCATCACTAATCTGGAAAAAATCTACAACCATGTCTTTAACACACTTTTTTGTAGTTTTTCGAGTTAATTTAATTATTTTTATTTTTTTCTGTAATTCTTTCATTCTCAATATCAATAAGTCTTAGATTGTGAATTACTTAAAATCATTTTACATTCAAAATCAACATTTAGATTTATTTGTTTACCAAATTATATAATAATTTTGATTATCTCTTCTGCTTCCTCATCTTTTACAAAATTCATAATCTTAATACAACGTTTAAAGAGTTTATTCCATATGCTATTCGTACACTGTTACGTTCGATCATAATTTATAGAAATTTAATCATATATCTTAAGACACAATCAAAAATAAGCAACCGTATAAAACTGTCCATTGAATAAATTTGGTATTTTCTCTCTGAGTCTTGTCTGTGTCTTTCGCTACCAATATTAAATAATATACTAATGCAAAAAGCGACTTCGTATAGTTCTATCGTTAGTTATAACGCTCTGTATGGGATCAAAACTTAATTATTCAAGTATAAATACTTTATTTTTTAAATCCATGGAGTTATAGAAAATGCCGAAAATTTCCATAGTTCCCTCCCCCCAAAAGAAGCTTACAAGTTTGATCATCCATTTTGCTCAGCGACCCCGGTCGAGGTCGGAACAAAAGAGGTTAAAAAAAGAACTTAGCGAAACTTCTAAGTCAACTCCTTTAATGTGGTAACTCGGCAGAATTGTGAATATTCAATTGAAACTTTGTGTTTAACTTACCTTTTATATTTAACCGTGCAACTTCAAGGGATTAGAGTTACATTGGAGGAGATGAAGATTTATACTATGGTTATTTTTTTTTTGCTTACCGGCCAGCTAGCAACTTTATCTTAAAGTTCGGCTTGAACCCGAGTTCCCTATTCTTTTTTTATATATAACATTTTTGCATCGCCACGATCCATTTATTTCGCAGACGTTTGCATAAAGTTTCGAAATATGGAAGGGGGAAGCTCCAGTCAAACGTCTTTGCTGGTGATTTAATAAAATTGGCCGAAATCATTAATAAATTTCAACGCGATAATCATAAATTTCTTGTCGAGTTTTGAAGTGTAACAGCTTTTGGATGAAACAAAGTTGTACTATGTAATATTAACTTTTCAGCTACTCCATTGAAATAAACTTTGTGGAAAATTAAATGAGAGCAATCTAAAGCGGATGTATTAAACTTAAAGATTTAATTGCATCAAGGTTTGACGATGAATATGAATTACTGTACTTTTCTGGCAGGTATAGTAATAAAATTGTAGTAATGGATGGCAATTTAAAATATTAAGCGCTCTCAGACAATTCTTCAAAAATAAGCGATTTGACGATATTATTAAAACTTTGTCTTATTATTATTCCGGGATATAACAATGTATAGATTATGCTGGTATATGGTGGATGCAAAATAATTTCCCAACATGCAAGTTACCTATGCAAAGTATGCAGTGCAAAACTAATTGAGAGGCATCACATTCCCCAAACTAGAGCCACCAGCACAAACTGTTGCTAATCATTGAGCCAAACATACGAGTACTGTGGCTTTATGCTTTATCGACAATATTATTCATCATCCGATCAGACTCGCCTGGTATATGAGATCTATTTTTTTTAATAATTTTTAAGTTAAAGCTAGATAAATATTAAATAAATAAATAAGTATCGTCATTAATTGATCTGCTATATTAAATCATAAAATCTGATACAAAAGATCAACGAAAAGATATTACTTTACATTAAAAATATCTACGTAATCAGCTAAATGGTTTATTATACTGATTGCTCTGATTACCGGGGAGTTTCCGAGAGTACCTGTCCTCATGTATGGGGAAGAAAAAGCACACGCGAACGAGCTTGATTGGCAGTGAGCATAAAGGCATCTCGCAGAGGACAATGGGGTTGTGTACTGCGCCAACCAACAGCTTGAAGAAGTGCTTTACCTAGTAAATCGATCTTTTTTTCTCGAGGGTCACATGCCCCAGGTAACCCTGTATCCATGCGGTGGGGTATAAATTTGGGTAGAATCCAAACTCCCTCATGTAGAGATACCTAAGAAATTTCTTCTGTATCTTCTCTTATCTGAGGGATTCCGAGGCGTCATAAGGCACCCATATAATGGAACCTGATTCAAGCAAGCTCGGGTAAAATCCAAATTCCTTTATGTAAAGATATCTTAAGAATTTCTTATGGATTTTCTCTAGTCTGAGGATATTCTAAGCGTCACAAGGCGCCCAGATAATAGATCCTGATTCGAGCAAGCTCCTAACTAATGTATCGTATAGAACTCGTATATATAAGGTGCTATGTATGTAATGAGAATTTCTCAAGACAAAGCCCAACATTCTCGACGATCTCATATACACATCCGATACATGTAAACTAAATTTTAACCTGGAATTTAACAAAATACCCAGATATTTAACATTCAATTGATTAGGATGAGTTACTTTCCCAAGAGTGTAATTAAAGTTGATGGGCTTCTTTGATCTAGAAAATGTCATAGTTTGACATTTTCCAACACTTAATATTACCTATTAAAGCTAAGATTTGGCGTCCAACTGCAGCGAAAGAGCATTACCTACTGAGGTAATTGCTTTAAATAGTTTTAAGTCATCTGTAAAGAGCAAGAAATTACAGGAAAGGACATCTGCAAAGTCGTGCAAAGTGTAAGAATTTATCATATCGAATAAAGATATTATCATATGCAATTGTGAGAAGAAAGGACATGTTGTATTGTCGTTTTTATTTTATGATTATTTTTGACAATCGCCACATTAGAAGAATTTTTAAAAAATCACAGGATTTAACATTTAAAAAAAAACACAGTCAACCCTATAGCGCTCCCTTCTATAGAGTGGTTTCCTATAGCGTGTGTGACAGTTTTTACAATGATACTTATTTCTATATCGCCGTTTTCTACAGAACCATAAATTTTCAAGGACATGTAGTCTAGACTTTTATAGCATGGTCCTTATCTTGGCGTTATTTGAGGGTTGACGGTATGTCCAGGTTCTGTAATAATTAAAAAATAAAACAACAGATTTTATCAACTAACATTCAAAGGGCATTAAATTATACATAACGCTTGTATGAATAATCTAAAAAATTAAGATTATTTAATATATGTAAATAAATGGAAAAATGTTTTGTGTTAATTTCGTTCAATTTACAAAATACAGTCTTTTAAAATTAAAATAACGAACAAAAAAATATTGTGTATATAAATATTTCCAAAAAAATATTATTTAATATAAATAGTTTATCGTTGTTGCAATAATTGCCATTCTATTGCGAGCACGATGCTATTGGCAGTAGTGCAAACCTGGTGGAGTAATTAGCCAAAGTTTGTTTACAGCTGACACCATACGGCCGAAGAGGAACTAGCATCCCATACCAACTTCACCAACACATGATTGGGTGTAGTGGGAACACCTAGATTCGCACACCTTGCGAATGGACCTACATATAACACAGCATCGAGCTAATTGGAAATCTGTGTATACCAACAGTCTTTTTCTCCCTCGGATCCGCAAAACCGCCTCTGATATTCAAATAATTGAATTGGAAATCTGCGAGCATTGTCGAGTAGCTCCTTTCATTCGAGGATCAAAAATAAATATGCGGTATTTTAAAATAAACAGAGCCATATTGTGATCCGCTCCATTGGATTCGCCTCCCCGGGATAATGAAGACATCCGAGTGCCTTTATTGTCGAGCCGGGGTAATTAAAACCACTCGGGACTTTTATTATGAAATCTTTCAAATGAAAAATGAAAATATGTCGAGAAATTAATATCGACATGCATTACCAGTGCGAATTCTGAATCTAGTGCAGCATAAAAGTGATCGCTTGAAGTTTGGTATCACGGCGCGAAGTTGCCTCCGACCTGGCCTTTGGGGGGTTTCTAATTATTCCCTCCTGGGGAGTAAAGTTGTGTCGTTACCCCCTCGGAGCTGTACTTTAAGCCCGCTGTTTACAACGCCCAGACAACAAAGCTTCCAGTATTAAAAGCATCCATCGACCTCCATTACCACTCTAAAGCCCGGACACCGGCAAACATTTTTCTGCTTTTACCGCCCGGTGAATATTGGAGAGCTGCACAAACAACAATAAATAATCAATTTAACCCAGCAATGCGATAAATACTTAATCCACGTTGGTCAAGTATACATAGTAGTAATTGTATAAACTGTTCTAAGAATTGGCTTCAGTATATTCATACTGAATATTTTTACACGATTTATTTGTAATAACATGATTTCCAGAAACAAAATATTTATAAATGTATTTTCAAATTCGCGAGTTGCTAAGTTCCGGTATTCGAGCCGACCACCCGGAAGACCAAGATCGTCTTAGCCGAAGAACCTACGACAGTGGTTTGGTGGAAGTACCACCTCATTATTCATAGCAGAATTAGCCAAAATGATTGTCAAACGTCCATTAGCAAGGTAAGAGAAGATATAAACATATAAAAATATTTTTGTTTTTATAAATATCAGATTTACAGTTGATATTATACCATTTGACACACATAAAGTTAATATTAATAAAAAATAAAGATATTTAAAAAATTAATCAAAAAACTCCACGTGTTTTTTTTGTTAAAATACCTCGTATGTTTTCTTGGTCCATGGAATTGCATTCCAAAATTAATAAACTAAAAAAAATCTGAACATTTAATAGTTGAGAATTTACTAGGAATATACCAGAAACATACTTTTTTTAAAGGTATCTTAATGCAAATAAAATAATAAAGTAAAAACGGTACATCTATTTCAGTAGAAAAAATTAACTTAACCAAGTGAATTCATAATTTTCATTATTCTATCATGAAATAGGTCAATATCCTCATTTAATCCATTGTAAAAAATACACATATGGATAAAATACCATAATTCTAAAATAATCTTCACTCTCTTGTTGCAGCAATTACTTATATAAAGGCTATTCTTAAGTAATGCATTTTAGCACATAATTATTTAGGTTTTAAAAGGTTTCGAATGTGGTTATATAATATTAGATAACGCTAATAGCAATATAATGGTTCAAGTTATTATATGTCTTCATAATATAATTAAAATCTAAGCTATTCGATGGAATAAAATGAATTTAATCAGTGTCTTTGGGATAATTGTTGCCATTTCCGTATAGCATCGACTTTATGCGAGGCTCATGGAAAGTTAACGTTTATAACTACCGTTTCCGGGTAACTACCGCCGCGATCATTTAAACTGTCCAAAATAGGTTTGAAAGGAAACTTTATGATTTCAATAATATGGCAAACTTGGCCCCGAGAACCATATATATGATGTTCGGGGATTATTACAGCGGCGCTCATTAGGGTATTACGTTTAATTTGTCCAATAACTCCATGAAAAGGGTAAGAGTAGGTTTAAACTACCTTAAAAAAATACTATATTTATTTTAAACTATAGTTTTATATATTATATTCGATATTGAGAGTGGGAAAGTTACGACTGAAGAAACTAGTATCCAGCAGGCAACTCTGTCTGCTCAGTAATTGAATAAACCAATAAGTCTTCCTGTTCAGAAAACGCATTAGTGTTAACCGATGCTATATAAACGGATCAGTTTATATTAAATAGGTTTCAGACACATTTAACTTTAAAAATAAATATACTTTATATATTAGGTAATGCGGAAACAAATGTCGTTTTTCATTAATACAAAAAATATATATAAAGGAAATATATAATGATGCACTGCATTTTGATGTAAAATTTTGAGAACTTCCTATAGAAACTGCATATATGTGACTTTAGACCCCTTCGCTTGACCCAAATTATTATTTTAAGCAAATGATACAAAAACTTGTTGCTACCGAAGAATTTTGAAGATTTTATGGATGAAGCGCATCAAGAGTACAACCATAATTTAACTTCGTAATATTTCATAATAAAAATCGTATTCCTTCATACTTTAAGCACATTTATAGATCAAAATAGAGCCTCCTAACTACCAGCACAAAGGGAAAAGTTGAAATAAAACGGTGGTTCAAAAAAGAGCCCCCCCACAACATTTCCAACTAGACGTTAGGAGGTCCAGAATTATTTCTGTTCAATAAAGATGGAGACATATATTTTAACATAGATAATATTTGTTAGGAAAATCTGTGATTTTGATTCGCTTACAATCTTATAACAATTTTCTAATGTCAGTTAGAATTTTCATAATAGTTTTTAAATACTAAATTCTTTCAATGCAGCGCGCATGACATTCGTGTGCTCGAGTTTAACCCATGTTTAGAAGTAAACTAGAGATAATTCAGTTTTGGTTTATACTTTAAAAATAAGTTCACAAACACTATTAATAATAAATAAACAACTAATGCTAAGAAAGTCAAAGAAAGCTATAAAAATAGCGACGCGTAGAGATGCAGATTCCGGTCTAGCACTGTGGCCACGAAAGTGTTTAATTCGAATCCCCATTGGTACTCCAATAAATTTTAAGAAGTCAGTTCTATGTTGTGACTAATACGATATATTTCTTCTTCTTCACTTGCATCCCCATTCAATTCCTCACTTGGTTGACTGAGATCAAAAATATTATTAGTATCTTTCATATATTGAAAACCAGGAATCTGAAACCAAGATCTTTCGAATTGTATTCTAATCACTCCTCAATGTTTTCATTATCGACATTCTAAAAGACCTAAAAATACGTGAATTTACCATTACCTCATATATTTCAGACTTTTCACTTGTCTCAGGTTCGTAAGAATCAAAAAGTTTTCATCCACGAACGATTGTTAATAACAATATTTTATCAATATTGAGTTGTCTTTGTATCGAATCCGGTAGCGTATTTTTTTAAAACGTTATTCAAGTCTTAACCTTCGTTACAAAGGGTTTCAAGGTAGACTTGTACGATAATGTTGTTGCATTTAACCTAGCCATGGCGATGGAGTATATTGGGGACCCCAAGTTTTTGATTTTTCCCAAATAACTCTGTTAATATAAATCCTATATGTCACAAACTTTTTATGTTTGTCTAAAAAGTCTAAAGAATAAATATCATAATTAATCATTGTCCTATATGTCACAAACATTTATATTTGTTTAAAAAATCATTGACCTTCATTTTCCGCAATTACAAAAAAATAAAATAAAAACAATAATATTCGCTTCTGTTGCCATAGGCGCGATGTTTTTTCGCATCCAGTACAATGTGCCGAGTGCGAGTGAAACGTACTAGTGACACTAAGTTGGCGGCGTGTACTCAGTCTGCAGTGAGACATTGCCGTCTCAGCACAAGTATAAGGCCATCGTCAGTTTTCAATATACAGTGGAACCTCTCATAACAAGCAACTCCCATAACGAGTAATTCGCATAACGAGCAAAAAAAAGTGAAAAAACTGCTCCTATAACGAGCGACATTTCGCATAACGAGTGACGCAAAAAAGGGGAAGCCACAAACGTTTGACGCACTTGTGTGTGTTGGATCGTATTTCACAGCAAGAAGTTATGAAGGAGAGTTTGGAGGAAGAGGAAATAGCAGAGAAACAATCTTCTGACGCAACAAGAGAAATGCTGAAAGCATGGGAAACTGTTTTATCAAAAAATACTGAGAAGCATCATCCTAATAAGGAGGTGGCTATGCGTGCTACAAATATATTCAATGATAACGCCGTGTCACATGTTCACCAAATTTTAAAGAGTCGGCTAAAAAACAAATGTCTCTAGACAGCTTAGCAAAAAGAATTAATCTATTTGGTCAAGTAAATTAATGAATAATAAGCTTAAGCCTGATTTTTAAAATGTTTTATCCAGGTTGTTACGATCTTTTAGTCACTCCCAGGCAAAGCAATTTCCATTTGAACAACGTTAAAAAAAAATTCCGGCACGGAACGCATTTATCGTAGTTTTATATCGAACTGTCATCTTGTAATGCCAATCACGCATTGTCTTTAAATAAACAAAGAAAAAAAATATTGATTTATATGAGAAAATTAGTTTCGCATAACGAGTGTTTCACACAACGAGCAAGATTCTGGAACGAATTATGCTCGTTATGAGAGGTTCCACTGTATTTCTATTTGGTTGAGAGGACGCATTATCTAATTACAGCACTTATTTCTGTGGCAAATTTTAACTTTTCAAAAAATCACTCACATCTAGAACTGATTTAGTTTTGAACTAATTTTCAAATACATTCCATCTATGCTTCTTTTATATGTGTAATAATCAATATAAAGATTTTTTTATTTTTGTCTCATTAAATTATCTTAGTCATTTAGCTATACCAATCACCAAAAGTTTAATTTTTTGAGTTCAAGGTGGATTTCCGCATGTTTGCGAAACATTCTTTATATGTGTGCGTCATCAAGCACATGAATAAGAGCAATATGAATTTAATTTATCTATGGATATCCGCAAACCGGGTAATCCGCATCCGTAGTTTACGGTAATAGAAAAAAAATAGATTTTTGAAAAGCGACCTAGTCATTTTGATGCGATTCGATAGTAATGTCGCATCAGCTGTGCGGATTATAAAATTTTGCGAGGCTCAACCTTTACCTACAAACTGACCTATTAAAACTTTGGAATCGTACCTGGTGCGGTTTAAATATTCAAACATTAAAGGGACCCTTGAATATTTTAGCGCTAATGACCTCTTGCGTTCTCGTTAAGTCGCGCGTAAATCTTAATTGGAGTTCTCATTACTGGAAATCAAGTTAGCGTTAAATAAAAAACGCGCGAAATTCATATCGCAATCGTAATTGATTTTATTTATACCCTCGTCGTATTATCTGTTGTCGATTTCAGACGGGAAATGGAAGAATTGAATTAAACGTCGTCCCGTCATTAACGTTATCTCAACTCGGGCCGGATAATGTCCATCGGAAATCCACAAAAGCGCTCGGAGCACTTCCAGACGACCTGCTGAAAATGAAATAACGATAAAGACGATGTCGGTATTTGTTGGCGAAGGAAAAATGGCGAGATGCCTTCATAAAAAGGTCGTAAAAGAAACCAAAACCGCAAGGAGCGAATCTCGATTTTAAAGCCGTTTGAGTCGTTCCATTTTCCGAGTGATTCAATCGAGCACAATTTGATTCAGCAATATATGAAATTTCTTACATAGTATCGATAAAAATAATAATCTCATATTATTAATTATATTATATAATACCGCAGGGTATACATAATTATATTCAATATAAAAATTGCTATAAAGAATTTGTGTCATTTTAATTTTATTATTATTTCTAAATTTGAACATTTTGAAGCGGGTATAAAAATAAAGAGACCTCAAAAAAGAGCCAATAATTAATAATATGCTGCCTCGATTTTTATTTTTGAATCTCGCATTTTACAAAGGCTGCTTTCATTGGAATTCTCTAAGGCACAGATGTTTCATCCATTAATCATGGCTATTAAAATACGCTATTAAGGCCAATACGAGACATTCAACCAATTAATAAACCAACATTCCTATAATGCACAATTTTATAATATATTAAAAATATACATAAAAGATGAAAATATCATAATTTTCGTCATTACGTTTTTTTCTTCGGATACGCCTACTGTGGTCGTCCATTCTATACAATGGCGCGCCTACAGTGTCCGAGGCTAGTATATAAAACTTTTTTAAATATACCCCATCTCTAGAATAAAATATAATTTTCCCTTCTGGGCGCCTCTCAGCGCACGTAATCTTCTGACGCCTGTGTGCACCGCACAATCTAACCATATGAATGGCGCGCCTCTGGTTCTGTATTTCCAGGGACAGTTTTGTAATTTAGCACTCTGTTTACGATTTTTTTAAGAAATACGGGACGTACAAACAATTTTTGCCTTTCATCGTAAAAAAGACAATTGAACTAGTCGAAAAAAATTGTATCGACCAAAATAAATTAAAAAATTGTGTATTTGAATTCTATAACACCTGCTATGAATATTTGAGTCGGTGGGATGCATCTTCCGAGACGTTCAAAATTTACGTTGGGTAATTCTTTGTGTATAGTTAGCCAGGCGTAGAAGCAAGCTTAGCTTGTATGAAAGATATGTCACCGTAGGTCTGGTTGATCGTCATGAAAAGATAGCAATCAAATGAAATGAAGTCTTGTGAATATAGAAGATGTGGTAGACTCTTTCAGTATATCTCCTATTTTTTTATATAAAATAAAAACGTGTAATTAGGATGTAGGATTAATGTGGGAGTCGAGTATTGTCGCATGTCGGTATTGGACGTGGAGGCGATGGCGATTGGGCACAATCATGGTCTCGTAGATTCTAGAGAACTGTGAGAAGCCATGCCACTATCCAGGCTAATTTGCTGACATGTGTGCCACAAAGGGTGTCCGTAGCACCCGATTAGACCGTAAATTACGAATTGGCCCTAGCCTCGTCTGATTATTGTTACAATACGCGCGTTGATAGCTCGGCTCCCGGGCTCATGGCTGGCGACCTGGCCCGTATTTTAAGAGACTACATAACCTGGAAGACGACCGTTAGTCTTGGCATCAAGGTTGGGACGAACGTGTCTCTGCTAAAGATCGCGTAGTGTCCTCTAGGTCAGTGCTTCCCAAATTATGGGTCGCGGCCCTCTGGGAGGTCGCAGGATTTCTCGCGGGGGCCGCGAAAATATTCAGTACAAAGTACAAATATCATTTATGATTTTTTTTTTCCACATAGCATATTTAAGGAATGTATATATTTAAGCCCACAACACACAATGCATAAGAAAACATATTTATATACACCGAAGATGGCAAAAAGGCATGCACTTTCTGGTCGGGAACTTTCAACAACAACAAAAGGAATGGATTAATCCATTTAAAAAAATATTCAAGATATTAATGAAGAATTCATCAATATCTTGACTTTAAATGGTTGTAATAAGAAAAAAATAATAATAAAATAAATAATAAATAAGAGAATAAAGAAGAAAACAATAAGAATAAAAAAAAAAAAATAATGACAAATAAGAATAAATTAGAAACAAGCTTATTTAGCATTTTGTGTAAAAGTAGAGGTCTGAAAAATGGTTTCTAATGCACCGTATAATACAATATCTCATGAAAAGGCTCAAAACGATTTTGCGCTGAATATAAATATGTGCATTATAATTATTGGCAAATAATCTTAATAAAACTATAAAATATTTTTTTTTTGGGCGGGGGGCGGGAATTAATTCTTTCAGATTTAGGGGACCGTGACATGAAAGTAATTGGGAAGCACTGCTCTAGGTGGCAAAGACCCGCATCAGGGTTAGTATGAATGTATGTATCTAATTAGAAAAACTTAAATTATCAATATTCATTTCAAGTCAGTGGTAGTGAACCTATGACTCGCGGGTCAGACACTAACCCACGAAGGCTATTTAAATATGTATAATTTTATCATTAAAATTTATTTTTAAAAGTTTGTCAATTTATTAGAAATGAGTTCTTTTGGATTGAAAAAAAAATATTTATGATGAACTTTTAAATCTGGATTGGGTTACAAAATGAAGAATTAAATAAAATACTTCAGGGAAATAGGAACATTGTGTCAATGTTGTTTGAATGAAAATATTAAAATATTTATGGCGAAACTTGACAAAATTAACCCACATCTCAAAAGTTCCAGCTCTTTCTTTTCTTTGAAGGACTTCTGGGACGGATTTTTTAAAATGTATTTATTCAACAACAATAATATTGGACGTGGGTAAAGCCGAATCATATTTAATTTACCGTCTGACCGGATGTTACGGGCACTTCTGGTACCACATTCGTCACCGATTCAGCACGGAAAGCGGCTTGGGCTCCTCATAGTTCTGTAGAATCTACAGAATCATGATTATGCCAAACCGCGATCACGCACATCCAATACCGACACGCGACAACACTCAACTCTTGTTGGTTGGTTATGGCCAAAAATTCTATGACGTGAAACCTATTCATCAGCCAAAAACATAAACATGGTTACCAATGTCAAGATTGACAAGTGTACCAACACAACAACACAAAATGTAATCCTAAGATAATTCATGCAGGGTTTATAAGATTTTTATTTTATTCGACATGGAAATGTTTGATCTAATTATCTTTAAATATAAATTTATGTAGACCGTGAGGATAGATACGAAGATGGCATCTGATTTAATCGGGGATTTCTATACGTCATTATTACATATTGAGGATTTTAAGGAATAATATCTAATCTAATATTATGTATTGATATTTGATGGATAATAATTTTATGAATTATTTAAAGTAAAAGCTATGAATGTAGAAGGGGAAAATAAATTTATGAAAAAATTTCACATCATCCAGTGTAATCTCTGTAAGGCTTTGTATAGCCGTTAAGCCTTTGTAAAGTTTGGGGCTATGGAAATTGTGGCAGAATTTGTAATGTTTGTTTAATTAATTTAATTAGGATAATCATACATATGTGATAACTCTTTTGTATTATACCCAGTGCCGGCTCGTTAGTAAAATATTTGGGGGTGCTGCAAAAAAAATTAAAAAAGTATATTTCACAAAGTGATTCAGTATAAATAGCGCGGGACTTTTTTTTCTGGTTAACAACAACATTTTATTAAAAACCTCAACAATTTTACATCATTAAAAAAGGTAAAAACATGTTAATAGAGTTTGTTAGCGCTAAACATACTAAATCTAGGAAAATCCAATCGTATGTATAAAGCATAGTGAGTAAAAGGGGAAGAGGTTATCCTTACGGCGAATAGCGCGGGACTGCTCCAAGTCGCAGCGCGACACAGCGCTCAGCGGTGAGACCCTCTCTCCATCCCGTTGCCGTTCCGCATCCATCCAATACACGACGCTGGTAGTGCTGACAAGCAGACAGTGCTCTTACTCTACACCGCGCGACGTAACACTGAATTTAAATTTAGTTTATATTTGAATATACAGGCGGACCTCAACTTTCGCACAATTCGCTATTTCGCACATTTTGGAAAAATCATTGTTTTCAAAAA